>CM028675.1:48636901-48667370 GCA_016760335.1 Gastrodia elata | reverse complement strand
ATGCACAGTTTTGGAATTTTAAGGTCCTTAGGACCTGAGTGGGACAGAATTATATCAAATGTGAACCTATTTTAGCCTGGCGCTGCTGCGTGAAAAACGCTCTAGTGCGATTCAGCGAGCTGTAGCTCCTGAAATTGCAAAATGCATAGAATTTCTTAAAAGCTGCCCAATTTTGGTTGAAATGACCAAAATTTCACGATTTTGGAATTTTAAGGTCCCTAGGACCCTTGTGGGATATAATTATATCAAATGTGAACTTATTTTGGCCGCGCGCTGCTGCGCGAAAAGCGCTACTGCGCTCTGCAGCGCGAAAAGTACTATCGCGAGCTGTCGCGCGAAGAGCGCTCCATCGCGATTCAACGCGCTGCAGCGCCTAAAATTGCAAAATGCCTAGAAGTTCTTAAAAACTGCCTAGTTTTGACTAAAATGGTCAAGATTTCACGATTTTGCTATTTTAAGGTCTCTTGGACCTAGTGGGATAGAATTATATCAAATGTGAACATAATTTAGCCGTGAGCTGGAGTGCAAAAAGCGATACCGCGCACTGCCATGCGAAAAGCGCTCCTGCGCGCTGCCGCTCGAAAAGCGCTCTAACGCGATTCAGCGTGCTGCAGCACCTGAAATTGCAAAATGCCCATAATTTCTTAAAAACTGCCAATTTTAGTTGAAATGGCCAAAATTTCACAGTTTTTGAATTTTAAGGTCCCTTGGACCATAGTTGAACTGAATTATATCAAATGTGAACCTGTTTTAGCCCTGAACTGGTGCGCTAAAAGCGCTACGAGCGCTGCCTCTCAAACAGCGCTCTAGCGCGATTCAGCGCGCAGCAACGCTTGACATTGCAAAATGCCCAGAATTTTTTAAAAACTGCCAATTTTGGTTGAAATAGCCAAAATTTCACGGGTTTGGTATTTTAATGTCCCTAGGACCCTAGTGGGACTGAATTATACCAAATGTGAACCTATTCTAGCTGCGCAAAAAGCACTCCCTCGCGTTGCTGCTTAAAAAGTGCTCTAGCGCGATTCAGCGTGCTGCAGCACATGAAATTGCAAAATGCCTAGAATTTCTGGGAAAACTATCCAGTTTTCGCTGAAATGGCCAAAATTTCACAATTTTGGTATTTTAAGGTCCCTAGGACCCTAGTAGAACAGAATTATATCAAATGTGAACCTATTTAAGCCACGCGCTGCTGCGTAAAAATCGCTACCCCGCTCTGCAGTGCGAAAAGCGCTCCCGCGTGCTGTAGCGCGAAAAGCACTCCCGCGTGCTGCCGCTCGAAAAGCGCGATTTAGAGCGCTGAAACGCCTGAAATTGCAAAATTCCCATAATTTCTTAAAAACTGCCCATTTTGGTTAAAATAGCCAAAATTTCATGAGTTTGGTATTTTAAGGTCTCTAGGACCCTAGTGGGACTGAATTTTATCAGATGTGAACCTATTTTAGCCGCGCGGTACCGCGCAAAAAGTGCTACCGCGCGCTGCATCACAAAAAACGCTCGCGCGCGCTGCCGCTCGAAAAGCCCTCCAGTGCGATTCAACGCGCTGCAGCACTTGATATTGCGAAATGCCTAGAATTTCTTAAAAACTGCCCAGTTTTGGCTTAAATGACCGAAATTTCACGGTTTTGGTACTTTAATTTCCCTAGGACCCTAGTGGAACTGAATTATATCGAATGTTAACGTATTCTAGCCGTGGACTACTGCGCGAAAAGTGCTACCGTGTGCTGCAGCGCAAAAAATGCTCCCGCACGCTAATGCGCAAAAAGCGCTAAAGCGCGCTCCAGTGCACTACAGCGTGCTGTAACTCATGAAATTTCAAAATGCCCCGAATTTCTTAAAAACTGCCCAGTTTTGGTTGATGGCCAAAGCTTCACGGTTTTGATATTTTAAGGTCCCTAGGACAATAGTGAGACTGAATTATATCAAATGTGATCCTATTTTAGCTGCGCGCTGCCATGCGAAAAGCGCTACTGCACGCTGCCACGGGAAAAGCGCTACCGCGCGCTTCAGCGTGCTGCAGTGCCTAAAATTGTAAAATGCACATAATTTCTTAAAAACTGCCTAGTTTTGGCTGAAATGGCCAAAACTTTACGGTTTTGGTATTTTAAAGTCCCTAGGACCCTAGTGGGCCAGAATTATATCAAATGTGAACCTATTTTAGCCACGCGCTGTCGAGCGAAAAGCGCTACCACGAGCTATCGTGCGAAAAGCGCTCCAGCGCGATTCAGCGCGCTACAGCGCCTGAAATTCCAAAATGCCTAGAATTTCTTAAAAACTCCCCACTTTTGGCTGAATGAAATGGCTAAAATTTTACGATTTTGGTATTTTAAGGTGCCTATGACCATAGTGGTACATAATTATATCAAATGTGAACCTATTTTAGCCGCGCGCTGTTGCGCCTGAAATTGCAAAATGCATAGAATTTCTTAAGAACTGCCCAGTTTTGACTGAAATGGCTAAAACATCATGATTTTTGTATTTTAAGGTCCCTAGGACCCTAGCGTATTGAATTATATCAAATGTAAACCTATTGTAGCCGTACGCTAGAGCGCGAAAAGAGCTACCGCGCGCTGCTGCACGAAAAGCGCTACTGAGTACTGTAGCGTAAAAAGCGCTACCGCGCGAAAAGTGCTCCAACGCGATTCAGTGCAATGTAGCGCCTGAAATTGCAAAATGCCTACAATTTCTTAAAAACTGCCCAGTTTTAGATAAAATAATCAAAATTTCAAGATTTTGATATTTTAAGGTCCCTAGCAGCCTAGTGGGACTGAATTATATCAAATGTGAACCTCTTTTAGCCGCGCGAAAAGCGCTCCCGTGTGCTGCCGCTCGAAAAGTGCTCTAGCGCAATTTAGCGCGCTGCAGCGCCTGAAATTGCAAAATGCCTAGAATTTCTGAAAAACTGCCCAAGTTTGACTGAAATGGCTAAAATTCCCCGATTTTGTATTATAAGGTCCCTTGGACCTTAATAGGACTGAACTATATCAAATGTGAACCTGTTTTCATCGCGAACTACTGCGCGAAAAGCGCTATCGCGTGCTGCAGCATGAAAGTGCTACCGCACGTTGCCGCGTGAAAAGCGCTCTAGCGCGTTACAGCGTCTGAAATTGCAAAATGCTAATAATTTTTTAAAAACTGCTTAGTTTTGGCTGAAATAGCTAAAACTTCATAGTTTTGATATTTTAAAGTCCCTAGGACCCTAGTGTGACAGAATTATATCAAATGTGAACTTATTTTAGCTGCGCGCTGCCCGCGAAAAGCACTACCGCGCGCTGTCGCGTGAAAAGAGCAACCGCGCGCTGCCGCACGAAAAGAGCAACCGCACGCTGCAACGCGAAAAGCGCTCCAGCACCATTCAGCGGGCTGTAGCGCTTGAAATTGCAAAATGCCTAGAATTTTCTTAAAACTGTCTAGTTTTGACTGAAATGGACAAAATTTCATGAACTTGGTATTTTAAGCTCCTAGGACCATAGTGGGACAAAATTATATCAAATGTGAACCTTTTTAGCTGCGCGCTGGAGCGCAAAAAGCGATACCGCGCGCTGCCGCGCGAAAAGCGCTACCGAGCACTGCAGTGGGAAAGGCGATACTGCGCGTTGCTGCGCGAAAAGGGCTCCAGAGCGATTCAGCGCGCAGTAGCGCCTGAAATTGTAAAATGCCTAAAATTTCGTAAAAACTGCAAAGTTTTGGCTTAAATGGCTAAAATTTCACGGTTTTTGGAATTTTAAGGTCCCTAGGACCCTAGTGGGACAGAATTATATCAAATGTGAATCTCTTTTAGCCACGAGTTGCCTCGTGAAATGTGCTATGGAGCACCGCAGCGCGAAAGACGCTATTGTGCGGTGCCGCGCGAAAAGTGCTCCACCGCGATCTAGCACGCTGCAGCGCGTGAAATTGCAAAATGCCTACAATTTCATAAGAACTGCCCATTTTTGACTGAATTGGCCACAATTTCACAGTTTTCGTATTTTAAGGTCCCTAAGACCCTAGTGGAACAGAAATATATCAAATGTGAACCTATTTTAGACGCGCGCTGCTGCGCGAAAAGCGTTATCGTGCTCTACAGCGCAAAAAGTGCTATCGAACACTGCCGTGCGAATAGAGTTACCGCGAGCTGCCGCGAGAAAAGAGCTCCAGCGCGATTCAGCGTGCTGCAGCTCCTGAAATTACAAAATACCTAGAATTTCTTAAAAATAGCCCAGTTTTGACTGAGATGGCTAAAATTTCACAGTTTTGGTATTTTAAGGTCCCAAGGACCATAGTAGGACAGAATTATATCAAATTTGAACATATTTTAGCCGCGCGCTGGAGCGCAAAAAGTGATACCATGTGCTGCTGCGCAAAAAGCGCTACCTAGCACTACAGCGCGAACAGCGCTGCTGCGTGTTGCCGTGCAAAAGCGCTCCAGCACGATTCAGCGCGCTGCAACGCCTGAAATTGCAAAATGCTCAGAATTTCTTAAAAACTGCCAATTTTGGTTGAAATAGCCAAAATTTCACGGGTTTGGTATTTTAAGGTCCCTAGGACCCTAGTGGGACTGAATAATATCAAATGTGAACCTGTTTTAGGCCCGAGCTGCTGCGCTAAAAGCGCTCCGCATGCTGTCGCTCAAAAAGCGCTCTAGCGCAATTCAGCGCGCTGCAACGCCTGAAATTGCACAATGCCCAGAATTTCTTAAAAACTGCCAATTTTGGTTGAAATAGCCAAAATTTCACGGGTTTGGTATTTTAAGGTCCCTAGGACCCTAGTGGGACTGAATTATATCAAATGTGAACATATTTTAGCCGCGCGAAAAGCGCTCCCTCGCGCTACCGCTTAAAAAGCGCTCGAGCGCGATTCAGCGCACTACAGCACATGAAATTGCGAAATGCCTAAAATTTCTGAAAAACTACCCAGTTTTGGCTGAAATGACCAAAATTTCACAGTTTTGGTATTTTAAGGTCCTTAGGACCCTAGTGGGACAGAATTATTTTAAATGTGAACCTATTTTAGCCACGCGTTGCTGCGTAAAAATCGCTACCCCGCTCTGCAGCGCGAAAAGCGCTCCCGCGCGCTGCAGCGCGAAAAGCACTCTCGCGCGCTACCGCTCGAAAAGCACGATTCAGAGCGCTGCAACGCCTAAAATTGCAAAATTCTCATAATTTCTTAAAAACTGCCCATTTTGGTTAAAATAGCCAAAATTTCATGGGTTTGATATTTTAAGGTCCCTAGGACCCTAGTGGGACTGAATTTTATCAAATATGAACCTATTTTAGCCGCGCGCTGCCGCGAGAAAAGTGCTCTAGCGTGATTTAATGTGCTGCAGCTCCTGAAATTGCAAAATGCTTAGAATTTCTTAAAAACTGCCTAGTTTTGACTCAGATGGCTAAAATTTTAGAGTTTTGGAATTTTAAGGTCCTTAGGACCATAGTGGGACAGAATTATATCAAATATGAACCTATTTTTGCCTGGCGCTGCTGTGTGAAAAACGCTCCAGTGCGATTCAGCGCCTGAAATTTCAAAATGCCTAGAATTTCTTAAAAACTGCCCAGGTTTGACTGAATGGCTGAAATTTCACAGTTTTAGTATTTTAAGGTCCCTAGTACCCAAGTAGGACATAATTATATCAAATCTGAACCTATTTTAGCCACGCGCTGCAACGTGAAAAGCGCTACCGCGCACTGCACCGTGAAAAGCGCTCCAGCGCGCTGTAACGCCTGAAATTTCAAAATGCCTAGAATTTCTTAAAAATTGCCCAGTTTTGGCTGAAATAGCTAAAATTTCACGGTTTTGGTATTTTAAGGTCCCTAGGACCCTAGTGGGACTGAATTATATCAAATGTGAACCTATTTTAACCGTGCACTGCCGCTTGAAAAGCACTCCCGTGCACTACAGCTCGAAAAGCGCTCTAGTGCGATACAGCGCACTGCAGCGGCTTAAATTGCAAAACGCTTAAAATTTCTTGAAAACTGCCCAGTTTTGACTGAAATGGCCAAAATTTCATAGTTTTTGTATTTTAAGGTCCCTTGGACCATAGTGGGACTGAATTATATCAAATGTGAACCTATTTTAGCCACGAGCTGCTGCGTGAAAAGCGCTACCGCGCACTGCAGCGCAAAAAGCGCTGCCGCGCAAAACGTTCTCCAGCACGATTTAGCGCGCTGTTGCGCTTGAAACTGCAAAATGCCTATATTTTCTTAAAAACTGCCTAATTTTGACTGATACGACTAAAATTTCACGACTTTGGTATTTCAAGGTTTCTAGGACCCTAGTGGGACAGAATTATATCAAATGTGAACCTATTTTAGCCGCGCACTGGAGCGTGCAAAGCTCTACCGCTCGTTGCACCGTGAAATTGCAAAACCCTTAAAATTTCTTGGAAACTGCCCAAATTTGACTGAAATGGCCAAAATTTTACAGTTTTTATATTTTAAGGTCCCTTGGACCCTAGTGGGACTAAAAGCGCTGCCACACGAAAAGTTTTCCAGTGCGCTGTAGTGCTTGAAATAGCAAAATGCCTATATTTTCTTAAAATATGCCCAGTTTTGCTTAAATTGGCCAAAATTTCACGGTTTTGAAATTTTAAGGTCCCTAGGACCCTAGTGGGACATAATGATATCAACTGTGAACCTATTGAAGCCACGCGCTGCTGCGCCAAAAGTGCTCCAGTGCGATTCAGCGCACTACAGCGCTTGAAATTGCAAAATGCTTAGAATTTCTTAAAAACTGCCCAGTTTTGACTGAAATGGCCAAAATTTCATGGTTTTGGAATTTTAAGGTCCCTAGGACCCTAGTGGGACAGAATTATATCAAATGTAAACCTACTTTAGCCGCACGCTGCTACGTAAAAAGCGCTACCGTGCGAAATGCACTCCAGGGCGATTCAGCAGGCTACAACGCCTAAAATTGCAAAATGCTTAGAATTTCTTAAAAACTGGCCAATTTTGACTGAAATGGCAAAAATTTCATGGTTTTGGTATTTTAAGGTCCCTAGGAGCCTAGTGGGACAGAATTATATCAAATGTGAACCTATTTTAGCCGCGCGCTGGAGCGCGAAAAGCGATACCGCTCGCTGCCGCGTGAAAAGCGCTCCCGAGCTACAGAGCGAAAAGCGCTACTACGCGTTGCCGCGCGAAAAGCGCTGCAGCGCGATTCAGCGCGCTGCAGTGCTTGAAATTGCAAAATACTTAAAATTTCTTAAAACTGCCAAGTCTTGGCTGAAATGGCCAAAATTTCACGATTTTGGAATTTTATGGTCCCTATGACCCTAGTGGGACAGAATTATAATAAATGTGAACCTATTTTAGATGCGCACTGCTGCTCAAAAAGCGCTATCGTGCTATGCAGTGCGAAAAGCGCTACCGCGCGCTGCCGCGTAAAAAGCGCTACCGCGAGCTGCCTCGCGAAAAGCGCTCCAGTGCGATTCAGCGCACTGCAGCGCCTGAAATTGTAAAATACCTATAATTTCTTAAAAACTGCCCAGTTTTGACTGAAATGACCAAAATTTCACAGTTTTGGTATTTTAAGGTCTCTAGGAACCTAGTGAGACAAAATTATATCAAATGTGAATATATTTTAGCCGCGTTCTGAGCACGAAAAGCGATACCGCGCGCTGCCGCGCGAAAAGCGCTCCCACGCGCTGCCGCTTGAAAAGCGCTCTAGCGTGATTCAACGTGCTGCAGTGCCTAAAGTTGCAAAATGCCAAGAATTTCTTAAAAACTGCCCAGTTTTGGCTGAAATGGCCAAATTTTCACAATATTTGTATTTTAAGGTCCCTTGGAGCCTAGTGGGACTGAATTATATCAAATGTTAACCTATTTTAGCCGCATTCTACTGCACGAAAAGTGCTATCGCGCGCTGCAGCACGAAAAGTGGTCCCGCGTGCTGCCGCGCGAAAAGCGCTCCAGCGTGATTCAGCGCACTGCAGCGCTTGAAATTGTAAAATACCAATAATTTCTTAAAAACTGCTTAGTTTTGGCTGAAATGGTTAAAACTTCACGTTTTTGGTATTTTAAGGTCCCTAGGACCCTAGTGCACATAATTATATCAAATGTGAACTTATTTTAACCGTGCGCTGCCGCGCAAAAACGCTACCGCGCGCTGCAGCGTGAAAAGAGGCACTGCGCCCTACAGCGCGAAAAGCTCTGCAGTGCGATTCAGCGCTCTGTAGCGCTTGAAATTGCAAAATGCTTATATTTTCTTACAACTAGCCAGTTTTGCCTGAAATTGCCAAAATTTCACGGTTTTGAAATTTTAAGGTCCGTAGGACCATAGTGGGACAAAATTATATCAAATGTGAACCTATTTTAGCCTGGCGCTGCTGCGCGAAAAATGCTCCAGTGCGATTCAGCGCACTACAGCGCCTGAAATTGCAAAATACATAAAATTTCTTAAAAACTATCCAATTTTGGGTGAAATGGCCAAAATTTCACTGTTTTGGAATTTTAAGGTCCATAGGACCCTAGTGCGACAGAATTATATCAAATGTGAACCTATTTTAGCCGCGTGCTGCTGCGCAAAAAGCGGTACCGCGCTCTGCGGTGCGAAAAGCGCTTCAGCGAGCTGCCGCGCGAAAAGCGCTCCAGCGAGATTTAACGCGCTGCAGCGCCTGAAATTGTAAAATGCCTAAAATTTCTTAAAAACTGCCCAGTTTTGACTGAAATGACCAAAATTTCACGGTTTTGGTATTTTAAGGTCTCTAGGACCCTAGTGGGACAGAATTATATCAAATGTGAACATATTTTAGCGGCGCTCTAGTGCACGCAAAGCAATACCGCGCGCTGTAGCGCGAAAAGCGCTCCCGCGCGCGGCCGCTCGAAAAGCGCTCTAGCGCAATTCAACGCACTATAGCGCCTGAAATTGCAATATGCCAAGAATTTCTTAAAAACTGCCCAATTTTGGCTAAAATAGCCAAAATTTCACAGTTTTGTATTTTAAGGTCCTTAGGACTCTAGTGTGAAAGAATTATATCAAATGTGAACCTATTTTAGCTGGACACTTCTGCGTGAAAAGTGCTACCGCGCTCTGCAGCACGAAAAGCGCCCGAATGCGATTCAGCGCGCTACAGCACCTAAAATTGTAAAATGCCTATAATTTTTTAAAAACTGCATAGTTTTGACTGAAACGGCCAAAATTTCACGGTTTTAGTATTTTGAGGTCCCTAGGACCCTAGTGGGATAGAATTATATCAAATGTGAACCTAATTTAGCCGCGCGCTGCTGCACGAAAAGCGCTACCGTGCGCTGCCGCGCAAAAGGCGCTACCGAGCACTGCAGCGCGAAAAGCACTACTGCGCGGTGCCATGCGAAAAGCACTCCAGCGCTATTCAGCGCACTGCAGTGCTTGAAATTGCAAAATGCCTAAAATTTCTTAAAAATTGCCCAGTTTTGGCTAAAATGGCCAAAATTTCACGGTTTTGGAATTTTAAGGTCCCTAAGATCCTAGTGGACAGAATTATATCAAATATGAGCCTATTTTAGCTGCGCGCTACTGTGCGAAAAGCACTACCGCGCTCTGTAGTGGGAAAAGCGGCACCGCGCGCTACCACCTGAAAAGTCCTATTGTGAGCTGCTGCGCGAAAAGCGCTCCAGCGCGATTCAGCGCGTTGCATTGCCTGAAATTGCAAAATGCCAATAATTTCTTAAAAACTGCTTAGTTTTGGCTGAAATGGCTAAAACTTCACGGTTTTGGTATTTTAAGGTCCCTAGGACCCTAGTGGGACAGAATTATATCAAATGTAAACCTATTTTAGCCGCGCGCTAGAGCAGGAAAATCAATATCGCGCGCTGCCGCGCGAAAAGCGCTTCTGAGCACCGCAGCGCGAAAGGCGCTATTGCGCGGTGCCGTGCGAAAAGCGCTCTAGCGCGATACAGCGCGCTGTAGCGCCTGAAATTGCAAAATGCCTATAATTGCTTAAGAAATGCCCAATTTTGACTAAAAAGACCAAAATTTCACGGTTTTGGTATTTTAAGGTCCGTAGAACCCAAGTGAGACAGAATTATATCAAATGTGAAACTATTTTAGCCGCGCGCTAGAGCTCGAAAAGCACTACCGAGCACTGCAGCGCGAAAAATGCTACTGCGTTTTGTCGTGTAAAAAGCGCTTGCAGCGCGATTCAGCGCGCTGCAGTGCCTGAAATTGCAAAATGCCTAGAATTTCTTAAAGACTGCCCAGTTTTGGCTGAAATTCCCAAAATTTCACGGTTTTGGAATTTTAAGGCCCTAGGACCCTAGTGGGACAGAATTATAACAAATGTGAACCTATTTTAGCCGCGTGCTGTTGCGCGAAAAGCGCTACAGCGAGCTGTCGCGCGAAAAGCGCTATAGCGCGATTCAGCGCGCTACAGCACCTGAAATTGCAAAATGCCTAGAATTTATTAAAAAATGCCCAGTTTTCATTGAAATACCTAAAACTTCACGGTTTTGAGATTTTAAGGTGCCTAGGACCTTAGTGGGACCGAATTATATCAAATGTGAACCTATTTTAGCCGCGCACTGCCGCGCGCTCTGCGCGAAAAGCGCTACCACGAGCTGCGGCGCGAAAAGCGCTCCAGCGCGATTCAGCGCGCTGCAGCACCTGAAATTCCAAAATGCCTTGAATTTCTTAAAAACTCTCCAGTTTTGGCTGAAATGGCTAAAACTTCACGGTTTTGGTATTTTAAGGTTCCTAGGACTGTAGTGGTACATAATTATATCAAAAGTGAACCCATTTTAGTTGCGCGCTACTGCGTGAAAAGTGTTTCAGTGTATTTCAGCACGCTGCAGCACCTGAAATTGCAAAATACTAGAATTTCTTAAAAACTGCCCAGTTTTGACTTAAATGGCCAAAACTTCACGATTTTGGTATTTTAAGGTCCCCAGGACCCTAGTGTACTGAATTATATCAAATGAGAACCTATTGTAGCTGCGCGTTATAGCACGAAAAGCGCTAACGAGCACTGCAGCGTGAAAAGCGCTCCTGCGCAAAAAGTGCTCCAACGCGATTCAGTGCGCTGCAGTGCCTTAAATTGCAAAATGCCTAGAATTTCTTAAAAACTGCCCAGTTTTGGCTGAAATGGCCAAAATTTTACAGTTTTTGTATTTCAAGGTCCCTTGGACCCTTGTGAGACTAAATTATATCAAATGTGAATCTATTTTAGCCACGAGCTGTCGCGCAAAAAGCGCTATCGCGCACTGCAGCACGAAAAGGGCTTCCGCGCTGCAGCGCGAAAAGAGCTCTAGCGCAATCCTGCGCCTGAAATTGCAAAATGCCAATAATTTCTTAAAAACTGCTTAATTTGGCTGAAATGGCTAAAACTTCACGATTTTTGAATTTTAAGGTCCATAGGACCCTAGTGGGGTAAAATTATATCAATTGTGAACATGTTTTAGCCGCGTTCTACCGCGCGAAAAGCGCTATCGTGCGCTGCAACACGAAAAGCGCTACCATGCGAAAGTCGCTATTGCGCGGTGCCATGCGAAAGGCACTCCAGCGTGATGCAGCGTGCTGTAGCGCCTGAAATTGCAAACTGTCTACAATTGCTTAAGAACTGCCCAGTTTTGACTGAAATGGCCAAAATTTCATGGTTTTTGTATTTTAAGGTCCATAGGAACAAGTGAGACAGAATTATATCAAATGTGAACCTATTTTAGCCGCGCGCTGGAGCGCGAAAAGCACTACCGAGCACTGCAGCGCGAAAAGCGCTACTGCGCTTTGCCGCGCGAAAAGCCCTCCAACGCGATTCAGCGCGCTGCAGCGCCTGAAATTGGAAAATACCTAGAATTTCTTCAAAACTGTCCAGTTTTGGCTGAAATGGCCAAAATTTCCCAATTTTTGTATGTAAGGTCCCTTGGACCCTAGTGGAACGGAATTATATCAAATGTGAACCTATTTTAGCCGTGCGCTGCCGCGCAAAAAGCGCTCCAACGCTATACAGCACGCTGCAGCGCCTTAAATTACAAAATGCATAGAATTTCTTAAAAATTGCCAATTTTTAGCTGAAATGGCCAAAACTTCACGAATTTGGTATTTTAAGGTTCCTAGGACCATAGCATACTAAAATATATCAAATGTGAACATATTGTAGCCGCACGCTAGAGCTCGACAACGGCTACCGCGCGCTACCGTGAGAATAGCGCTCCAGCGCGATTCAGCGCGCTGCAGCGCCTGAAATTACAAAATGCCAAGAATTTCTTAAAAACTACTTAGTTTTGGCTTAAATGGCCAAAACTTCATGGTTTTGGTATTTTAAGGTCCCTCGGACCCTAGTGAAACATAATTATATCAAATGTGAACCTATTTTAGCCGCGCGCTGTCGCGCGAAAAGCGCTCTCGCACGCTGCCGCGCAAAAAGGGCTCCAGCGCGCTGCAAGGCCTTATATTACAAAATGCATATAATTTCTTAAAAACTGCCCAGTTTTGGCTGAAATTGCCAAAACTTCACGGTTTTGGTATTTTAAGGCTCCTAGGACTCTAACGTACTGAATTATATCAAATGTGAACCTATTGTAGCCGCACGCTAGAGTGCGAAAAGAGCTACCGCGCGCTACCGCGCAAAAAGCGCTCTACCGCGATTCAGCGAGCTGCAGCACCTGAAATTGTAAAATGCCAATAATTTCTTAAAAACTGCTTAGTTTTGGCTGATGAAATGGCTAACATTTTACAGTTTTGGTATTTTAAGGTCCCTTGGATCCGAGTGGGACAGAATTATATCAATGGGAACCTATTTTAGCCGCGCATTGCAGCACGAAAAGCGCTCCCACGGGAAAAGCGCGCGTGCTGCCGCGCTAAAAGCCATACTGCACGCTACAGCGCAAAAAGCGCTCCTGCGCGCTGATGCGCGAATAGCGCTCCATCACGATTCAGTGTGCTGCAGCGCTTGAAATTGCAAAATGCTTGGAATTTCTTAAAAATTGCCCAGTTTTGACTGAAATGGCCAAAATTTCACTATTTTGGAATTTTAAGTTCCCTAGGACCATAGTGGGACAGAATTATATCAAATGTGAACCTATTTTAACCACACGCTGTTGCGTAAAAAGTGCTACCGCACTCTGCAGCCGAAAAGCGCTCCAGCTCGCTGCAGCACCTGAAATTGCAAAATGCCTAGAATTTCTTAAAAACTCTCCAGTTTGGCCTGAAATGGCCAAAATATCACAGTTTTGGTATTTTAAGGTCCCAAGGACCCTACTGGGACAGAAATATATCAAATTTGAACATATTTTAGCCGCGCGCTAGAGCTCGAAAAGCGATACCGCGCGCTGGAGCGCGAAAAGCGCTACCGAGCACTGCAGCGGGAAAAGCGCTACTGCGCATTGTTGCGCGAAAAGCGCTCCAGCACATATTCAGCGCGCTACAGCGCCTGAAATTGCAAAATGCTTAGAATTTCTTCAAAACTGCCCACTTTTGGCTGAAATGGCCAAAATTTTCCAGTTTTTATATTTTAAGGTCCCTTGGACCCTAGTGGGACGGAATTATATCAAATGTGAACCTATTTTAGCCCTGCGCTGTCGCGCGAAAAGCGCTCCAGCGCTATTCAGCACGCTGCAGCGCCTTAAATTGTAAAATGCATAGAATTTCTTAAAAACTGCCCATTTTTGGCTGGAATGGACAAAACTTCACGGTTTTGGTATTTTAAGGTTCCTAGGACCATGTGTACTGAATTATATCAAATGTGAACGTATTGTAGCCAGATGCTAGAGCGCAAAAAGGGCTACCGCACACTACCGCGCGAATAGCGCTCTAGTGCGATTCAGCGCGCTGCTGCGCCTTTAATTGCAAAATGCCAATAACTTTTTAAGAACTACTTAGTTTTGGATGAAATGGCCAAAACTTCATGGTTTTGATATTTTAAGATCCCTCGGACCCTAGTGGGACGAAATTATATCAAATGTGAACCTATTTTAGCCGCACGCTGTCGCGCACTGCAGCACGAAAAGCACTCCCGCGCTGTCGCGCAAAAAGGGCTCCAGCGCGACTCAGCGCCCTACAAGGCCTTAAATTACAAAATGCATAAAATTTTTTAAAAACTGCTCAGTTTTGGCTGAATTGGCCAAACCTTCACGGTTTTTGTATTTTAAGGTTCCTAGGACCATAGCGTACTGAATTATATCAAATGTGAACCTATTGTAGCCGCACGCTAGAGTGCGAAAAGTGCTCCAATGCGATTCAGCGCACTGCAGCGCCTGATATTGCAAAATGCCAATAATTTCTTAAAAACTGCTTAGTTTTGGCTAAAATGGCTAAAACTTCACAGTTTTGATATTTTAAAGTCCCTAGGATCTGAGTGGGACAGAATTATATCAATGTGAACCTATTTTAGCAGCGCAGTGCAGCACGAAAAGCGCTCCCACGTGAAAAGCGCTACCGCGGGAAGAGTACGCGTGCTGCCGTGCGAAAGGCTCTATCGCGTGCTGCCGCGTGAAAAGCCATACTGCGCGCTGCAGCGCGAAAAGCGCTCCTGCACACTGCCGCACAAATAATGCTCTGGCACAATTCAGCATGCTGCAGCGCCTGAAATTGCAAAATGCCTGGAATTTCTTAAAAACTGCCTAGTTTTGGCTGAAATGAACAAAACTTCACGGTTTTGGTATTTTAAGGTCCCTATGACCATAGTGGGACAGAATTATATCAAATGTGAACCTATTTTAGCTGCGCTGGAGTGCGAAAGGCGATACCGCGTGCTGCAGTGCGAAAAGTGCTCTCGTGCGCTGCCGCACAAAAAGCGCTCCAGTGCGATTCAGCGCGCTGCAGTGCGTCAAATTGCAAAATGCCTAGAATTTTTTAAAAACTGCCCAGTTTTGACTGAAAAGGCCAAAACTTCACGATTTTTGTATTTTAAGGTCCCTTGGACCCTAGTGCGCCTGAGTTATATCAAATGTAAACTTGTTTTAGCCTCAAGCTACCACACAAAAAGCGCTATCGCACGCTGCCGTGCGAAATGCCATACCGCACGCTGCAGCACGATTCAGCGAGCTGCAGCGTGAAAAGCGCTCCAGCGCGATTCAGTGCGCTGCAGCGCCTAAAATTGCAAAATGCCAAGAATTTCTTAAAAACTACTTAGTTTTGGCTGAAATGGCCAAAACTTCATAGTTTTGGTATTTTAAGGTCCCTCGGACAGTAGTGGCACAAAATTATATCATATGTGAACCTATTTTAGCCGAGCGCTACCGCGCGAAAAGCACTGCCGCATGAAAAGCGCTACCGCGCACTGCAGCGCGAAGAGCGCTCCCGCGGGCTGCCGCGCGAAAAGCGCTCCAGCTCGATTCAGCATGCTGTAGCACCTTAAATTGCAAATTGCATAGAATTTCTTAAAAACTGCCCATTTTTGGCTGAAATGGCCAAAACTACACGGTTTTGGTATTTTAAGGTTCCTAGGACCCTAGCGTACTGAATTATATCAAATGTGAATATATTGTAGCCGCACGCTCGAGCTCGAAAAGTGCTACCGCGTGAAAGGCGCTCCAGCACGATTCAGCGTGCTGCAGCGCCCGAAATTGCAAATTGGCAATAATTTCTTAAGAACTGCTTAGTTTTGGCTGAAATGGCTAAAACTTCACGATTTTGGTATTTTAAGGTCCCTAGGACCCGAGTGGGACAGAATTATATCAAATGTGAATCTATTTTAGCTACGCACTGCAGTGCAAAAAGCGCTCCCGCGCGAAAAGCACTCTCCCGCGAAAAGCGCTCCCGCGCGAAAAGCGTTATCGCGCGCTGCCGCGCGAATAGCCATAATGTGCGCTGCAGCGAAAAGCGCTCCTGCGCGCTGCCGCGCAAATAGCGTTCCAGCACGATTCAGCGCGCTGTAGCGCCTGAAATTGCAAAATGCCTAAAATTTCTTAAAAACTGCCCAGTTTTGGCTGAAATGACCAAAATTTCACAGTTTTGGAATTTTAAGTTCCCTAGGACCATAGTGGGACAGCATTATACCAAATGTGAACCTATTTTAGCCGCACACTGCTGCGTAAAAAGTGCTACCACGTGAAAAGCTCTCCAGCGCGCTGCAGCGCCTGAAATTTGAAAATGCCTAGCATTTCTTATATGCAAAATACCTAGAAATTCTTAAAAACTGCCCAGTTTTGATTGAAATTGCCAAAACTTCACAGTTTTGGTCTTTTAAGGTCCCTAGGACCCTAGCATACTGAATTATATCAAATGTGAGCCTATTACAGCTGCGCGCTACAGCGCGAAAAGTGCTATAGTGCGCTGCAGCGCTTGAAATTGTAAAATGCCAAGAATTTCTTAAGAACAGCCCAGTTTTGACTGAAATGGCCAAAATTTCACAGTTTTGGTATTTTAAGGTTCCTAGGACCATAGTGGGACATAATTATATCAAATGTGAACCTATTTTAGCCGGCGCTAGAGCACGAAAAGTGATACCGCGCGGTACCATGCAAAAAGCGCTACCGCGCGCTGCCGCGCGAAAAGCGCTCCTGAGTGCTGCCGCTCGAAAGACGCTCCAGCGCGATTCAACGCGCTGCAGCGCCTGAAATTGCAAAATACCTAGAATTTCTTAAAAACTGCCCAGTTTTGGCTGAAATGGCCAAAATTTCACAGTTTTTGTATTTTAAGGTCCCTAGGACCCTAGTGGGATAGAATTATATCAAATGTGAACCTACTTTAGCCGCGCACTGGAGCGCAAAAAGTGATACTGCGTGCTACCGCGCAAAAAGCGCTACCGAGCACTACAGTGCGAAAAGTGCTACTGCGCGTTGCTGCGCGAAAAGGGCTCCAGCGCGATTCAGCACGCTGCAGCGCCTGAAATTGCAAAATCCCTAGAATTACTTAAAAATTGCCCAGTTTTGGCTTAAATGGCCAAAATTTCATGACTTTGGAATTTTAAGGTCCCTAGAACCCTAGTGGGACAGAATTATATCAAATGTGAACCCATTTTAGCCGCGCGCTGCTGCGCGAAAAGAGCTACCGTGCTCTGTAGCGCAAAAAAAGCTACCGCGCGTTGCCGTGAGAAAAGTGCTCCAGCGTGATTCAGCGCACTGCAGCGCCTGAAATTGCAAAATACCTAGAATTTCTTAAGAACTGCTCAGTTTTGGCCGAAATGGCCAAAATGTCGTAGTTTTTCTATTTTAAGGTCCCTTGGACCCTAGTGGGACTGAATTATATCAAATGTGAACTTGTTTTAGCTGTGAGCTGCTGCGCAAAAAGCGCTATCGTGCGTTGCAGCATGAAAAGTGCTACCGCGTTCTACCGTGCAAAAAGCGCTCCACCGGGATTTAGCTCGCTCAAGCGCTTGAAATTGCAAAATGCATTTATTTTCTTAAAAACTGCCTAGTTTTGGCTGAAATGGCCAAAATTTCACAGTTTTGAAATTTTAAGGTCCCTAGGACTCTAGTGGGACATAATTATATCAAATGTCAACCTATTTTAGCTATGCGCTGCTGCGCAAAAAGCGCTATCGTGCTCTGCAGCGCAAAAAGTGTTATCGCGCGCTGCCGCGCGAAAAGCGTTACCGCGAGCTGCCGCGAGAAAAGCGCTCCAGCGCTTGAAATTTCAAAATGCCTAGAATTTCTTAAAAACTGCCCAGTTTTGACTGAAATGGCTAAAATTTCACGATTTTGGTATTTTAAGGTCCCTAGGACCATAGTGGGATAGAATTATATCAAATTTGAACATATTTTCGTCGCGCGCTGGAGAGCGAAAAGTGATACCACGCGATGCCGCGCCAAAAGCGCTACCGAGCACTACAGCGTGAAAAGCGCTATTACTCGTTGCCGCGCGAAAAGCGCCCCAGAGCGATTCAGCGCGTTGAAGCGCCTGAAATTGCAAAATGCCTAGAATTTCTTAAAAACTACCTAGTTTTGGCTGAGATGGCCAAAATTTCACGGTTTTGGAATTTTAAGGTCCCTAGGACCCTAGTGTGACAGAATTATATCAAATGTGAACCTATTTTAGCCGCACGCTGCTGCACGAAAAGCGCTACCGCGCTCTGCAGCGCGAATAGCGCTACCACGAGCTATCGCGCAAAAAGCACTCCAGCGTGATTCTGCGCACTGCAGCGCCTAAAATTGGGAGATGCCTAGAATTTCTTAAAAATTGCCCAGCTTTCACTGAAATGGCCAAAATTTCACGATTTTGGTAATTTAAGATCCCTAGGATCCTAGTGGGACAAAATTATATCAAATGTGAACCTATTTTAGTTGCGCGGTGCTGCGTGAAAAGTGCTACCGCGCGCTCCCGCATGAAAAGCGCTACCGCGCGCTGCCGCGCGAACAGTTCTCCCGCGAGCTGCCGCGCGAAAAGCGCTCCCGCGAGCTGCCGTGCGAAAAGCGCTCCAGTGCGATTCAGCACGCTGTAGCGCCTGAAATTCTAAATGCCTAGAATTTCTTAAAAACTGGTCAGTTTTGGTTGATGAAATGGCTAAAATTTCAGTATTTTGGTATTTTAAGGTCCCTATGACCATAGTGGGACTGAATTATATCAAATGTGAACCTATTTTAGCCGCGCTTTGCCGTGCGAAAAGCTCTCCTGCGCGCTGCCGCTCGAAGAGCGCTCTAGTGCGATTCAATGCGCTGCAGTGCCTGAAATTATAAAATGCCTAAAATTTCTTAAAAACTACCCAGTTTTTGCTGATGAAATGGCCAAAATTTGACAGTTTTTGTATTTCAAGGTCCCATGGACCCTAGTGGGACTGAATTATATCAAATGTGAACCTATTTTAGACGCGAGCTGCCGCGCAAAAAGCGCTATTGCGTACCGCAGCATGAAAAGTGCTCCCGCGCGAAAAGCGCTCAAGCGCAATTCAGGGTGCTGCAGCGTCTGAAATTGCAAAATGCCAATAATTTCTTAAAAATTGCTTAGTTTTGGCTGAAATGGCTAAAACTTCATGATTTTTGAATTTTAAAGTCCCTAAGACCCTAGTGGGACAGAATTATATCAAATGTGAACCTGTTTTAGTCGCGAGCTGCTGCGCGAAAAGCGCTATAGCGCGCTGCAGCACGACAAGCGCTATTGCGCAAAAAGTGCTACCATGAGCTGCCACGCGGAAAGCGCTATAGCGCGATTCAGTGCGCTGCAGCGCATGAAATTGCAAAATACTTAGAATTTCTTAAGAACCGCCCAGTTTTGGCTGAAATGGCTAAAACTTCACGGTTTTGGTATTTTAAGGTGCCTAGGACCCTAGTAGGACAGAATTATATCAAATGGGAACCTATTTTAGCCGCGCGCTGCCGCGTGAAAAGTGCTCCAGCGCGATTCAGCGCGCTCCAGCACCTGAAATTGCAAATTACCTAGAATTTCTTAAAAACTGCCCAGTTTTGACTGAAATAGCCAAAATTTCATAGTTTTAGTATTTTACTAGTGTGACAGAATTATATCAAATGTGAATCTATTTTAGCCGCGTGCTGGAGCGCGAAAAGCGATACCGCGCGCTGCCGCGCGAAAAGCGCTATCGAGCACTGCACCACGAAAAGCGCTACTTCGCGTTGCCGCGCGAAAAGTGCTCCAGCGCGATTCAGTGCACTGCAGCGCCTGAAATTGCAAAGTGCCTAGATTTTCTTAAAAACTGCATACTTTTGGAATTTTAAGTTCCCTAGGACCATAGTGGGATAGAATTATATCAAATGTGAACCTATTTTAGCCGCGTGCTACTGCGCAAAAAGTGTTGTGGCGCGCTACCGCGTGAAAAGCGCTACCGCGAGCTACCGTGCGAAAAGCGATCCAGCACGATTCAGCGCGCTTGTAGCGCCTGAAATTCCAGAATGCTTAAAATTCTGAAAAATTGCCCAGTTTTAGCTGAAATGGCTAAAACTTTACAGTTTTTGTATTTTAAGGTGCCTAGGACCCTAGTGGTACAGAACTATATTAAATGTGAACCTATTTTAGCTGCGCGCTATTGCGCAAAAAGTGCTTGAGCGTGATTCAGCGCGCTGCAACGCCTGAAATTGCAAAATGCCTAGAATTTCTTAAAAACCGCCCAATTTTGACTGAAATGGCCAAAATTTCACGGTTATATATATATATATATGTATATATATATATATGTATATATATATATATATATGTATATATATATATATATGTATATATATATAAGTGTATGTGTGTGTGAGTGTGTGATGTGTGTGTGTAGTATACCCAACACACACGCACACACACAACTGTATATAAATAAATAAATATATATATATATATATATATATACACACACACAACACACCATATATGGTTGTGAGTATGCTCATCTATACATACTCACTATGTGTGTGCTTGTGTGTGTTAACACACATATATAGATTAGTATATTTGAATGTGTGCATATGTACGTATGTGTATGTTGGGTATACATGAGTATGTGTCTACATATTTATATATGATTGTGAGTTATGTATACTCAATACATACACACACATATGTGTGTGTGTTAGGTATACATACTTGTGTGTGTGTGTGTGTGTATAGACTGTATGAGTATGTACATATATATATATATATATATATATATATCTATGTGTGTGTGTGTGTGTGTATTGGGTATACATTCACACACACACATACACATACTCATATATACACAGACACACTCACAAACACACTTTAAGAGTATATATGGGTATGTGTGTGTCTTACTAATCTCCATGTGTATATATTTATGTATCTATGCACACATGTATATGTGTATCTATACTAATCTCTATGTTTATATAAATACTTATCTCTATATATGTACCCTCATATATATACTAATCCATGTGTGTGTATGTATATATATTTATATAAAGACAAACACTTAAATAAATAGACACACACTCATCACACCAAAACACACGTATGTGTTATCCTATACACACACTCATGTGTGTGTGTGTGTGTGTGTGTTTGTGTAGGTGTACATAGTATATAGGCAACATAGGTTGTGAGAACCCATACGTGTGAGGAATATATACATACTCACAACTCATATATGAGTGGATATTTAAGTGTGTGTGTGCATGTGTTTGTGTGTGTGTGTGTGTGCACACACATAGAGATAAGTATATATTCCCAGATATATATATATACACACACACACACATATATATATATATACACTGTTGTGTGTGTGTGTGTCTATCTATATATTTATATACATAGTGTGTGTGTGTGTTATCACAACCGTATACATGAGTGTGTGTGTTTGTGTGTGTGTGTTATATGCATAGACAAATATGTGTGTGTGTGTGTGTGCACACATTCATATATGTGTGTTATGGGTATGTGTATGACACAACACACAACACACACACACACACACACAAATATTGGTATATATTTATATATAATCTATACACATACACACACATACCCACATAGAGATAAGTATATATGAGTATGTGTGTGTGTGTGTGTGTGTGTGTGTTTTGGGTATACTTATGCTTATCTCTATATATGTGTGTGTGTCTATAAATTTATATACACACACACACATATACAACCCAATATATTTAAAATTATACTTATCTCTATGTGTGTATGTATATATACACACACACCCACACACACACACAAACACACACACATACACATAGAGATAAGTATATATAAGTGTAAGAGATCAGTATATATGTATCTATATATATTTATATATGGCTGTGAGTATATATAAAAATATATATGTGTGTGTGATAACACATACATGAGTGTGAGTAAGTATACTTAACACACATACACAAACACATGTGTGTATATATGTATATAATATATGTGTGTGTGTGTGTGTGTGTCTATCTATATATTTATATACATACTGTATGTATGTGTTATCACAACCGTATACATCAGTGTGTGTGTTTGTGTGTGTGTGTTATATGTATAGATAGACATATGTGTGTGTGTGTGCACCCATTCATATATGTGTGTTATGGGTATGTGTATGACACAACACACAACACACATACACACACAAATATTGGTATATATTTATATACGGTCTATACACATACACAGCCACACACCCACATGAAGATAAGTATGTATGAGTGTGTGTGTGTGTGTGTTTTGGGTATACTTATACTTATCTCTATATATATGTGTGTGTCTATAAATATATATACATACACACACACATACAACCCAATATATCTAAAATTATACTTATCTCTATGTGTGTACATATATATACACACATACCCAAACACACACGCAAACACACACACATACACATAGAGATAAGTATATATGAGTGTAAGAGATCAGTATATATATATCTATATATATTTATATATGGTTGTGAGTATGTATAAAAATATATATGTGTGTGTGATAACATATACATGAGTGTGAGTATGTATACCCAACACACATACACACACACACACATGTGTATACATGTATATAACATATTGGTGTGTCAATATATAGACAGACATATACATACATACACACACAACAGACAAACACACACACATATAGAGAATAATATATATGAGTGTGTGTGTATTGGGTATATATACTCACAACTACATACACACACAAATATATACACACACACACACACACGCTCATGTGTTGGGTATACATACTCACAATCACATACATATATATATTTATATATATATGAGTGTGAGAATAGTAAATATAGACATATATCTATGTGTGTACAAGCACACACATAGAAATAAGTATATATGATAACACACATAGATATAGATCAGTGAATATAAGTATGTGTGTCGTGAGTGTGTGTGTGTGTATCTATGCTAGGTATACAGTATGTGTGAGTATGTATACCCAACAACCAAACACACACACACACCACACACACACTCATATATAATAATCCTTATGTGTGTGTTTTGTGTGTGTGCGTGTATGTATATTTATATGATCATGTATACTAATCTCTATATAACACACATACACACTCACACAAATTCATATACATATTTATATATGATTGTATGTATATATGAGTGTGTGCATATTAGATACTTGTATGTGTGTATGTGTGTGAGTATGCATACCCAACACAAACACACACACACACACACATACAACTGTATGTATATGTAGACACACACACACACAAACACACATACTCACATATATATAGACACATACTCATATATATATAGACACATACACACACATACACACATATATATAAATGAGTGTGTGTGGGTGTGTATGTTGGGTAAACATACAAACAGCCATAAATAAATATATAAATTGACACACACACACACACATAAGTGTGTGTGTGTATGTGTGTATTATATGGTTGTGAGTATGTATACTTACACTTACAGACACACACATACACACACAAACACACACTACTTATATATAGACATGTGTGTGTCTGTATTTGTATTTTTGTGTGTGTGTATAACACACTCATATATTGATATATACATACTGAAAACACACACACACACACACTTGGAGATTAGTATATATGAGTGTGTATGTGTGTGTGCGATAAATCAGTATATATATATATAGACACACACACACACACACACACATATATATATATATATATATATATATATATATATCCACGTGTATGGTATGAGTGTGTGTGTGTGTGTGTGTGTGAGGGCGGTATGTATTTACACACACTCATATATACTAATATATATGTGTTGTGAGTATGTATACTTAGCACACACACACACATACACATACACACATCTATATATATATATATATATATATATATATATATATACATGTATATAACACAAACGTGTGTATCTCTATGTGTGTGGTATATATACCGAACACAAACACACACATGACAAAAAGAAACATACATTTATATATATATATATATATATATATATATATATATATAAACAAACTCACATATACACACACACACAAACACATAGTATGAGTATGTATACTCATACTAACACACATAGGCACACACACACACACATACACAACACACACACACACGCTCATATATACACACTCATATAGATAGTCTTTATGTGTGTGTGACACACACACACTTAATCACACACACATATATAGAGATTATCTATATGAGTGTATATATATAAGTGTGTGTGTATATATATATATATGTATATAAAAACACACACATAAATATAAACATAGACACATAGAGATTAGTATATATAAGTATGTGTTTGTGTGACTATCTCTACACAAACACAATATACACACACAAACATGTGTTGGGTATACATACTCACAACTGTATATAAATAGATAGACACATAGACACAAATACACACATATAAATCTACACATAGAGATTAGTATATATGAGTGTGTGCATGTGTGTGTTGGATATATATATATATATATATATATATATATATATATATATATATAAACATACACATCTACACAAACATATATATAAGCACACACAAATACTGTGTATGTGTGTGTGTGAGTATGTATATCCAACACAGTGTGTGTGTATCTTGGCTATACATACTCACAACACACTCATACATAGAGACTAGTATGTATACCCAACACACACATGTGTCTGTATGTGTGTATATACTCATACTCATATATACATGTAAAATCATACATATTTGATGCATGTGTGTATATATAAATATGGTTGTGAGTATGTATACACAAGTATATAACTAATCTCTATGTGTGTGTGTGTATGTCTCGATATGTGTGTGTAGTGTGTGTGTGTGTTGCGAGTATGTTTGCCCAACTCATGTAATGAGTGTGTATGTGTATACTAATCTCTATATGTATACCCAAAACACAAACATGCACACACACACACACACACACTCATAGACACACACAAACAACACACACACACACAAGCTCACACAAGCTCACACAAACACATAAATAGAGATAACACATACACATATATAAAAATGTGCTGAGTATACATACTCACACACTCATATATATGAATCTCCTTATGTGTGTGTGTGTGAGTTTGTGTGTGTCTATCACAACCATATATATATATATATATATATATATATATATATATATATAATACACACGTGTATGTGCTATCACAACCATTATATACATATATAGACATGCACATCTCCATGTATGTGTGTGTGTGTGAGTTTAGTATACTTATATGATATGTATATATAAACATATGTGTTACCCAACACACATGTCTATATATATATATATATATATATATATATATATATATATGTGTGTGTGTGTGTGTGTGTGTGTGTTATAACATATACATGTATATAACATATACATGTTGGTCTCTATATATTTATATACCAATATATATCTGTATGTGTGATAACATATACGTGTGTGGTGCCTATACATACTCATTTTGATTATATATACATACTCTCTAGATTATATGTGTTAGGTATAGAGATTAGTATATATGAGTGTATATGTGTGTGTGTGTGTTGGGTATACATACACACTCATATATATATGAGTGTGTGTGTGTGTATATATATATATATATATATATATATATATATATATATACACACACACACACACACATCTGTGTGTTTTTGGGTATATACATATATACACATGCACACACACTCATATAGATACAAATACACAGACACACACACTCATATATATGTGTGTGTGGCTCTCTACATACATGCATATAGATACACACACTCATGTATGTGTGTGTGTTGGGTACACACATGTATATATATGTGTGTGTTTCTAATAATACATATGTGTGTTGTGTGTGTGACTATGTATACCCAACACACGCACACATATGTGTTATCACACACACACAGATATATATAGATGTGTGTCCCTAACACATACACACATGAGTGTGTGTGTGTGTCTGTGTATGTGTATATGTAGACGCACACACACACACATATCGTATATATGAGAGTATGTATACACAACATACACAGACACACACACATGTAAAACACAGAGAGATAAGAATATATATATATACACACACCTAACACAAATACAGAGATACACATACACTCAAACACACACACACACAAACACACCCAACACAAACACACACACACACACACTCTTATATACTTATCTCTATATGTGTGTGATACACTCATACATACCAATCTCTATTTATACTAATTTTTATGTGTGTTAGTGTGTGTGTGTGTGTGTGTGTAATTATGTGTATATAATCTCTATGTATTAGGTATATATACACACAACTGTCTATGTATATATTTGTGAGTGTGTGTGTTGGGTATACACACTCATATATATATATATATATATATATATATATATATAAACACACCCACACTATCAAGCATTAAAAAAATTCAAACATTTGGATATTTAGTGACTTAACCATCTTAGTGACTCAATTGAAAACATTAAGATTGCTACGTGATCATTTCATTTTCTATTGCCATGCATATATTTTCACTTATACTTATTTCATTTACATCATTGTGACTTTCACCCATTCAAATACAAAAAAAATTATCATTTTGAGCTTACTCGAGATGAGCAAGAATTTAAGTGTGGGGGTGTGATGAATCCATAAATTATATCTAAAATAAAGGGGAAAATTCATTCATTTAAGATATTTTTTGCTGTTCCTAAATCAAATTTTTCTATCTTTTTCAGAAAATGGAATCCAAAGGAGCCCTAGGGCATTTCTGCAATTTTCCTAAGAATATAACAAAGAATTCCGCTACAGCGCGCTGCAGTGCGCGGTCGCGTGCCGCGGCGGGCTGCAGCGGAAACATTTAAACTATGTTAAACAGGCTCCCAATTAATTGAATAGTGTTTTTCACAGAATTCACCGCTACAGCGTGCGGTCGCACGCTGCAGCGGTTTATCGGGAAAATATTTATGATTATTAAATAGGGGCTTAACTAATTGAATAGTGTTTTTTGCGAAATTCATCGCTACAGCACGCGGTCGCACGCTGCAGCGGTTTACCGTGAAAATATTTATGATTATTAAATGGGGGCTCAACTTATTGAATAGTGTTTTTGCGGAATTTACCGCTACAGCGCGTGGTCGCGCGCTGCAGCGGTTTATCGCGGAGGACTAAGCTATATGAATCGGGCCGCCCAACTAATTGAACAATGTTTTTCGCGGAATTTACCGCTACAGTGCGCGGTCGCGCACTGCAGCGGTCTGCCACGGAAATATCTCTATACAATCTGGAAAAAAGAACTAATTGAACAGTGTTTTTGCAGAATTTCCCGCTACAGTGTGCGGTTGCGGGCTGCAGTGGTCTTCTGCGGAGGACTTGGAAAAATTGCTAGGGACCTGGGTATGCTAAAGCACGCCGCAGCACGCTACAACGTGCTGCAGCGCGCTGCAGTGGCCCGCCAAAACAATGTATTTAATGTGGCTAGAGACATGACCTTTATCCTGAATGTTGTCTCCAGCCATCATTTCCTGCAGCAGCCATTTTTGTAAGCTTTGAGGTGATGTTGTGGCTAAAGAAATGAGATTATTGTCACCTCACCCTAAATTAAAAATTAGTGCAATGATGAATTCAACATTTTATATGGAAATTCTGGTTGCTTATGGAGGAGAGGAGCATGCAGCCCCCCCTTCCTATAAATACCCCTCCTCTTGACTAGAGGAGGGTTCACAATTTTAGCAAAAATTCCCTAAGTAAAGAGGAGATTCAAAGGCAGAGAGAACTCCCCAAGGGTGGCAAGGCAAGCTTTTGCAAAGAGAGAAGAGGAAGAAGGCATCACTAGCAACCTAAGGAGAGGATAGTTAGAAGGAGAAGAAGAATTCCGGAGAACTTCTACGGAGCGTTCCTAGTATCTTCTAAACTCAATTTTGTATTTTCTTTTTAGTGACCATGAAAGGGTCTTTATCTATGTATGTGTCTTCCTTATTTCCTTGTGTAATGAGTAGCTAAACTCTCCTTGGGGAGGGTTGGGATGAAGTCCCATGATGCATGATGTAATATTGTTGTATGAATGTTTTCCCTCAAGCATAATGTATTTGTGATTTTAATGCCTTACTAAGAAATTTTCATCTAAATTAGTCTTGATGTGTTTATGAGGAAAGAACTAAAAAATTCCAAGATCTAATTGTCTTGTGCTCCTTAGCTCACCTTAGGTTGGATGCTAGATTTTGAGTGCATGGAAGCTTAGAACCATGTGAGAAGGTTCTTGAGCTCAATGCACCTCAACCTAAGCTCAATCTAAGAGTTGATGCAAGTGACGCTAAGACCCACTAAATGAGCTCCTTAGCTCCACATAATTGAGATTGAGTAATAAAGTGTTGAGTGCTCATGAACTAAGTGACATAGTCGTTGAGCTCAACATGTGATTCTCTCATCTCAGCCATGTCAGATGCGAAGTGATGCTCGTAGTGGAAAATCAATGCTTGTGAGATCCTAAGATTTAAGCAAATTTAACTTCTCCTTAAATAAGGAGAAAGTGAATTAACTTTAAATCTCAAGAATCTTACAAGAATCTTTGTGTTAAAGTAGAACTGAATGTGAGTTCATTTTGTGCACGAGATTTGAACTTGTAAGCCTTTGAGCTAGACTAAAGGACAACAATGTGCACCTGATTTCAATTAGACTAAATGATAAAGCTTGAGAAACAAATCTACACAAATATTATATTATTTCATGTGGGATGGGCCCAACTCTCCTCTTCTTTAAATCTTGATATTTACTTAGTGAATATTCGTGCTAATTTTAGACCAAGCAACCAATACATACTATAGCTTAAACATTAGTGAGAATAGATATACTTTAGTGCCAAATCAACCAGTTTTATGTGGTTCGATAAATTCCCGGAAAGTCACACTTTCCACTTATTACTTCAGACCACGTACACTTGCGTGCAAGCATAGACGTGTATTTACAGTCTGTCAGTGTGTCTACAAACAAATACACACACACACATAGATATAAGTATATAATCTCTATGTGTGTGCATATATATATATATATATATATATATGTATGTATATATTTATATGAGCATGTATACCAAACATGCACACACATACGCACATATGTACTTATTTCCATATGTGTGTGTGTGTATGCGTGTGTGTGTGTGTGTTTGTATGTGTATATATAAATACTCACAACTGTATATATACACACACAGATACACTCAAACACACACACATAGAGACAAATATATATAACTATGTGTGTGTGTTGGGTATGTTTGTCTACACACTCATATATACTCATCTCTATGTGTGTGTTGGGTATGTGTGTCTACACACACATACACACTCATATGTACTAATTTCTATGTGTATGTGTTTGTATAATATATAACACATTCATGTTTTTATATATATATATATATATATATATATATATATATATATATATATATAGACACATACACACATACACATAAACACACACACACTCATATATACTATATATATACATTTATATATTATACAAACACACACACATAGAAATTAGTACATATGAGGGTGTATGTGTGTGTTTGTGTATCTCTATATGTGTGTGTTTGTGTGTGTCTATGTATGCCAAACACACACACACACACACTCATACACACACACACGTATATGTTATATATCGTATATATATATATATATATATATATATATATATATATATATATACATATGGACAGACACACGCACACACAACTGTATGTATATAGAGAGACACACATGTTTGTGTGTGTGTGTGTCAATATTTACATGTATATAACACATACGTGTGTGTCTATGTATATTTATATATGGCACACATAAAAAATATATAGACACACACACACACACACACTCATATATACTTATCTCTATTTGTGTGTATTTATGTGCATCTATGCATATATATGTGTGTACCCAACACACACACACACACAAACACACACATATAGAGATAAGTATATATGAGTGTGTGTGCACGTGTGTGTGTGTGTATTTATATACAGTTGTGAGTATGTATACCAAACACAACACACACATACATAGAGATAAGTATATACCAATACTCTTTAGGTGTAAGTATACACACACACACATAAACACACACTCATAGAGATTAGACATATGTGTGTGTGTGTCTATATATCTGTATGGTGTGTGTGTGTGTATAAATATCCACAACCACACATACACACGCACACCCATATATGTGTGTGTGTGTGTATGCGTATATACTTGTCTCTGTCTGTTGAGTGTGTGTGTGCCTATGTGTGTTGGGTATATATACTCTGATATATATAGTTTATGTGTGCATTGAGTGTGTGTGTGTGTGTATGTTTTTGTGTGTGTGTGTGTCTACATATATGCATACAGACACACACACTCATGTGTGTGTGTGTGTTGGGTATACATACTCATACATGTGTGTGTTGTGTCCATGTGTGTGTTGGGTATGTGTATGTGTGTGTGCCTATATATATAAGAGTAGACACACATATATGGATGTGTGTCTGTGTTTGCATGTGTGTGTGTGTGTATATATATATTGGGTATATACTCACATGTATATATGATTGTGAGTATGTATACCCAATGGTTGTGAGTATGTATGAGTGAGTGTGTGTGTGTGGGCATGTTGGGAATACATACTCATAATCGTATATATATATATATATATATA
>CM028675.1:48381901-48629401 GCA_016760335.1 Gastrodia elata | reverse complement strand
ATATATATATATATATGGACATACACACACACAACTGTATATAAATGAATACACACACGTTTGTGTGTATGTGTGTGTGTGTGTCAATATATACATGTATATAACACATACGTGTGTGTCTATGCACGCACAAAAATATATAGACACACACACACACACTCATATATACTTATCTCTATGTGTGTGTATTTGTGTGCATCCATGCATATATATGTGTGTACCCAACACACACACACACAAATACACGTACATAAAAATAAGTATTTATGTGTGTGTGTGTGTGTGTATGTGTCTATATATTTATATATAGTTGTGAGTATGTATACCTAACATAACACACACATACATAGAGATAAGTATATACCAATACTCTCTAGTGTAAGTATACACACACACATAAGCACATAATCATAGAGATTAGACATGTGTGTGTGTGTCTATATATCTGTACGGTGTGTGCGTGTGTATAGATACTCATAACCACACACACACACACACACTCATATATATGTGTGTGTTTGCATATATACCTATCTCTATGTCAATTGGGTGTGTGTGCCTATGTGTGTTGGGTATATATACTCTCATATATACAGTTTATGTGTGCATTGAGTGTGTGTGTGTGTGTGTCTATATATGCTTACAGACACACACACTCATGTGTGTGTGTGTGTTGGGTATACATACTCATACGTGTGTGTGTTGTGTGCGTGCGTGTGCGTGTGTGTGTTTATATATATAAGAGTAGACACACATATATGGATGTGTGTCTGGGTTTGCGTGTGTGTGTTGTGTGTGTGTATATATATTGGGTATATACTCACAATCGTATACATGTATATACAATTGTGAGTATGTATACCTAGTGGTTGTGAGTATGTATGAGTGAGTGTGTGTGTGTGTAGGTGTGTTGGGAATACATACTCACACTCGTATCTATATATATATATATATATATATATATATATATAAGCACACACACAGACACACACACACACATACTCATATGTACTTATCTCTATGTATGTGTGTTGTGTTTTTATGTGTGTTTGTGTGTGTGAGTGTGGGTGTGTGGGTATATCCAACACACACACACACACATATATTAGCGTACAATCTATATATATATATATATATATATATATATATATATATATATATATATATATATATATATATATATATATATATATATATGTTGTTGTTGCGACTATATATACACATCTATATATATATATATATATATATATATATATTTATATATGATTGTGAGTATGTATATAGGCACACACACACATACATACACAAATACAACACATACACCCAAATACACACACATATAGATTAGTATGTATGAGTGTGTGTTGGGTATGTATATACTCACACACACACACACATATAGTTGTAGGTATACATTCTCAAACACACACACACACATATATATACACACACACCTAGAGATAAGCATATATGAGTGTGTGTATATATATATATATATATGTATGTATATATATATATATATTTATATATGGTTATGAGTATGTATACTCAACACACACAACATATATTGATGTGTGTGTGTATGTATGTGTTAGGTATACATACTCACACATATGTAGACACACACACACAGATGTGTGTGTGTTTGTGTTGAGTGAACATACCCATATATATATATATATATATATATATATATATAGTCACACACACACACACTCATATATAATTATCTCTATATGTGTGTGACAGTGTGTATATGTGTGTGTGTGTACCCACACACACACACTCACCAACACACATGCACGCACACACACACATGTATATATACGCACACGTATATATATAAAAATCTCTATGTGTGTGTTTGTATACCCAATACACAGACACACACACACACTTATATATACTTATCTTATATACGATTGTGAGTATGTATACCCAACACACAGACACACAAACATACACACTCATATATACTAATCTTCAAGTGTGTGTGTGTGTGTATATATACTTATAGATATAAACACACACACACACACACACACACTCATATATGCTAATATTTATGTGTGTATTTATGTGTGTAGGTATACATATAAACAGACACACACATACAAATGCAGATCCACACACTTATATATAGACACACACATATACATATATACTAATATCTAGGTGTATGTGTTTGTGGGTGTGTGTGTGTATGTGAGATCTATATATTTATATATGGTTGTTATTATGTATACCCAACACACACACAAACACACACAACACACTCATATATATATATAGGCACACATACATAGAGATAATTATATATGAGTGTGTGTCTATATATATATATATATATATATATATATATATATATATGTGTGTGGGTGTGTGTGTGTGTGTGTGTGTGTGTGTGTGTGTGTGTGTGTGTGTGTGTGTTTCTATTTAACAAATTAAATTAAATAATATATTTTGTTCTCTTATATCTTTTCAAATTCCCATGTATATTCATACACTAAATTTGAATAAGATATTTAAAAGATAAGTTTGACATTAAGTAGTTGTTTGGTTGCATGTCATGAGCAAAGTTATTATAATAATATTCTATTTAAATATCATAATTTTGAAATAGTACTATTATTAAGATTGTAGTGAATGTTTCGTTCAATATTATTTGTATGTATATATTTTGTTAAAATATTTTTAGGCAGCATTACCTTTGAAATAATACCCATGTTTCATTTTATTTAATTTTTAGTTTCTTATAATTGATAATTTTGTCGATTGAAAAGAAATTTATGGCAGGAGTTGAGAGGAAGGAAAAGTCGCAAAGCATATTTGTGGCTCCGTTTCCTTTTTTTTTTTTTAAGAAAAATCGCCATAGCCTAAGCATAAATATGTAAGAGCATCCGTACATCATCAGTCGGGATCAAACTCCACAATGTTCTCAATAAGAAGATCTAAGAGCTTCTAGGGAGCACATTTCTCTTACCAAAAGAAAAATTGCCTTGTTGGGCTAACATAGAACAAAAGTTCATTGCACAATTCACATTGCATGAACAATGAACGAAAATCACATGAGAAAAGTTAAACAATAAAGCAAGGTGACCATCATGGCGCACTCTGCCTTGTGAATGGAGAGTCCTCTCCCAGTGATGTTGGAGCCTCCGGATCACTCCAAGACAGTCACCTTCTATGATGACTCCCTTAGTATCAGTGTTTCTGGGCAGGATGGCCTATCGCAGAATAGTAACCACCTGCATTTTATCCTGGAGAGGAGACAGGGCCTGTAAACGGGCTCTAACAGTGGTGAGAAAGTGGCCTCCTGAGTCGTGAACCACAACTCCACCAAACACACTCACACACACAAACACACTCACACACACACACGCACACAAACAGGCTCCTCATGTCTATAGGAAGCATCAATGTTGGCCTTCCGTCAATGGGTCGACGGGATGGGGGGCACCCTCTCAAGGAGGTGGAGGGGCCACGGTGGACCATGGAACCCCAGGAATCAGACCCATCGTGCAGACTAGCACTGACCATCGCTTAGAGAATCGAACCCACACAAAATTGTCCAAATTAGGATCACCTCTTTAATAGTTATGAGTAAAATTTACCTATTTGAGTACATAAAATTAGTTTTCTATCATCTTATTCTCAAGTTAGCTATTTTGTTCAAGTTCATTTAATGGAAGTTTTTTGGAAATAAAAAATAGTTCTTAATCTAGCTTCATAAATTTAAGTGTTAGTTCAATTAGAGGTCCACATAAAGTTTGCATTTATTGTAAAATATATTATCTTTTGTTCAAGTTCAAAAATATTTTGTTCTTCCAAATAATCAAATTGGCAATCCCCTTCTTGAGCCCCATAAATAGTAATATTGGATTGAAACCACATCATATCAATACACTGAGACTGACCAAGTACTTTATATGACCATAACTTTATTTATCTCAATTCTTTTTATTTCACTATAAACATTAATATTTTCATTTATAAATATCATGTCAATCTTGCAATTTCAATATTTTGGTACAAACATGAATAAGGTACATGGAAATGTCATATACAAAATAAAATACATCTTAAAATACAAATTCTAGCAATTTTTTTAATCTAATTTATGACTTTAAAACCTCTTAATATAATCTAGGTTTATCTCACAAAACCTAAAGCTCACTTTAAAAACTCTTAAAGAAATAATCAAGTAATAATATCTAGAATCATAAACTAGAGCACTATCTAATTATGACTATAAGGGTTTCTTTTGATTTCATTTAGGGTAGATTCAAAATGAGTATAATAACTCCTAAGCTATTACTATACGTTGACTATTCTTCTATGATTCTAGATAGCTTAGGAGTTATTAACTTTTAATCAACTTTTAATTCTTCGAATAAGAAAAGTTATATTTTTATTTACTTACATAACAAACTTCTCATAGCTCAAAGATAAAGAACCACGTAATTGAGAAACAAAACTAGTAAGCATGTTGATTTTCCATTTGATAGTCAATTCACACGATAAAGTTAATATCTCAACCTTATAATTTTAATGACCTTAATTTTAGATTGTTGCTCATCCATATTGTTATATCTTATGAAGAATATTCAATCTAAGAGTTAAGAAAAAATTGAAAGAACATATGATGAGAAGAAGTAAGTCATACGCATCAGTCATTCAACAAGTCACATTGAACTTAATTTAAGATCAAAACTATATTATTAAAACTAAAGTAACTCTTAAAATAAGTAGGTACATGCATTAAAATATCAAAACTTGATTAGAATATGGTACCATGAAAGGGTTTAAACATATATTAAGGAAGAAAGTGATATCGGAGCTATTATTGTAAGTTAAGTTTTCTACCCTTTCCAACAAGGATTACCAAATTCAAAACTAGAAGTATTTCTGCTACATTATGTTCAAAATTAATTCAATCATTCTCAAATGGATTGTTACATGGATTCAAGATCCTGTATCAATGGAACCTGAAAGGAAATTATTGCAATTCCAAGCCAATCTAGTTCTTATGATACTATAAATCTCTAACAGCACTCTTTGACCTCAACCAAAGGATTGATTGATTGCATTTCTATGGTGCTAGATAAGTTGGCCAAGAGAAGGTTGAGTGTGGAAAAATGGATTTTAGGATCTTTATTTTGTTCAACTAATTCCTCTAAATAATATTGGTAAGCTCTTTGGACGTGTAATTAATATTTCGGGACAACATGTGGATGCTGGGTTACGTTAGCGAAAGAAATGTTTTTGAGATAAATTAAGGTTTTTGTACCAATGAATCACCCCTTCCAAAGTGTGTTTTTAGGTTAAGAAAATATAGTTTAGGATATTAAGATTTTAGTTTTCAGTAGAATTCTCCTTAAATACTTTATAATTTTAAACAATTTGTATGTTGGTGTGTTCATCTCAATATAATAGTTCTATCAACATCAGAATTATGCAAAACAATGTAGTATATCAAAAATTGCCAAAGTTTTAGGGTTTTGGGCAGACATGATGCTTATTGAAGATGATGAATAGTGCTTGATATTATTCGTTTAGGCTCTAGATGTTGCTATTTTGACACGTAATCGCTTCATTGAGCACACATTATATTTCATGTCACATTTATTTAATGGTTCGGGGGTCTTTTATTATTTCCATCCAATATGGATTAATGGGGAAGTATTAGGTTGGAATTCATTGGGTTGGAATTCATTTCCTGTGGATTAAATCATCATATTATCAGATTCGTTCAGCCACTATAGATCTAATGAGGATTTTAATATAAAAAAATTTAAGTTTATAATTTTAGTTCAAATGGACTCCAAATTTTATGAAATATTATTGCAAGATCAAAGACACCAAAAATTTAAAAATATAATTATTTGAAGTTATGATCAATATTTAATTTTATATTAATTTCAAAAAATTTAAACATTAAAAATAATAATAAATAATCTACTAAACCAAAAATTACAAAACTTTAAGAAAAGTTTTCTAAAATATATATTCTATTTTATGACATTATATTTTAATAAAATTAAGAATATTTCAAAAATAATTTCATTACTTTTAGTTTTCCCAAAAATTTATATATTCTATTTTTTATTCATATTTTCTTTTGAAATTGGGGTAGTCATAGCAGTATACATAAATACTTATTTAAATAAACTTTAAAATTTTTGTGCATTTTTTGAGAGACATTAGTATGTCTCAAAATAATGTTTCATGAATCTCATGATTTGGAATATCCCAAATATCGTTAATATCCCTTCTTCAATAGATTCAAACATGTTGTTGAGAATAATATTATTATTGTGTTTTCATTGAACACAAGGTTTTCTCCATTAAAATACCATATATTTGCAAATGAACTAAATTTAAGGATCTATTATAACAAATTTCCATAACAATATATGGGTTTTATGGAAATATGGCTAGAATGGTTTGTCACTTTACAATCATGATCAAAGTATTCATATGATTCTACGTAATTATGATCTTAAATTTGAGGTTGCCTTTATTCATGTTGATTCCTCCCATCAAGAAAGACAAGTATTGAAAGATTTTCTTAGAAGGGTCAATCATTGTCCTGAGACACATTGCCTTGTATGATAAGACATCACTGTTATCATGCAACCTAATGAGCACAAGAGTTATGCCAATTCACATAAGGAGTCCTCTACTAACTTAAGCAATTTGATTATCGAGTCTGGCCTTGATGAGGTTAATTATTTAGTCATCTTAGTCTTATCACCATGAATTAAGAATCACTGAGCAAGATAACAATTAGCTCCTTAAGATCCCTTCTGATGAAGATATTTGGGAAACCATTTCTCATATCAAACAAGGCACTGTGGTGAGTTTGAATGGGTTTCTGGAGGAATTTTATCGTAGTTATTGAGATATTATCAAAATGGATTGTAATGTTGCAAATAAAGATTTTTTTTGTGGGGTGCACATTTCCAAGTTCTTTAACATTTTGTCATATGATTAATCCCTAAAGTTAATAAATGTATATGGTGGGACAAATTTAGACCTAGTAGTTTATGTTTAATTTCTCAATAAAATCATCTCTAAAATTTTTGTCTTGCAGCTTAAACCATATTTTGAACTATTATCGAAGCCAACCAAAGCAATTTTGTACCTAGTTATAGTATTAAAGATAACATCTTCGCAGCTTAAGAACTCCTTCATTGTCTTAACTTAAAACAAAGTGGTTTTGTTGTGACTATCAAAATTGACCTAGAGAAAGCTTATGAAAACCTTAATTGAATCATTTTTGCACCATCCTTAGTGCTTTTGTATTTAACCATTTATTTATTTATAGAATGAAAGCAAATGTTGCCATTAATTAGTGCCCTGTCATCATTAATGGGTTTCCACATGATTTTCTTAAATATAATATCCTTCATAGGTATTGACTTTGTCCATAATTGTTAATCATAATTTTTTATAATGACCAAAGCTTAAATTTAATATTAATAGCAAATTCATAATCTCTCATCTTGTTTATGCTGATAAGTTCATTCTATTTTACCAATGATGCCACTAGATTAATCAAAACTATCAAAAAACTTCTTAACAATTTAGATAAAGATTTGGGATTTGTATTAATGCCATCAAGTCACATGTGATGTCCCTATGCCGGTTCAACGAGAACTATCCCGACATCGGGTACTCACGTATTGCATGATCATATTGTGTAATTTGAGAGAAAAATAAATACACATACAAAAGTCAAATATATTTTTCATTCATTTTAAAATTTCATATTACAAAAATCTTCATCGTACATCACGAACATTGTTCAACTTATTAGAAATAAAGAGAAAATTAAGAAATTAGAGATAAAGAGAACATTGTTCACGAACATCGTAGATCTGTCGGTAGTTTGATCATTTATGGTTTAAAGTTTTTCTTTGAGCTCCTCCAGAAGTAGCTGACCTGGTTTTAATCAGAAAATAATACCGGGATTGAAATTCTCAGTAATTAGAGAATTCTCTAAGTGCGGGTAAACAAAATAATATTACATTTTTGTAAAAATAAATATGCGATTAACAGAAATAATGATAAGAATGCAGTAAAAGTAAGGTAACAACACAAATGAAATAAATAATTTCTTGCAAAAAAAGTATTAGTACAAAGATACATGTTACTGATGTCACTTATTTAGTAACTCACCACGAATATTGTTACTGACATCTTTTTTCCAGTAACAACTCATGAATATTATTACTGATGTCATTTTCCAGTAACCTATGATGTCACTTATGTCATTTTCCCAGTGAACCATGAATATTATTACTGATGCCTTCTTCCAGTAATAACCCATGAATGTCACTGATGTTATTTTCCAGTGACCCACGAATGTTATTACCGATGTCTTCTTTCCAGTAATAACCCACGAATAATATAGATGTAATTTTTCCAGTGACCCACGAATGTTATTACTGATATTTTCTTTCCAATAATAACTCACGAATATTATTACTGATGTCTTTTTTTTCCAGTAATAACCCACGAATGTTACCACATTGGTTCCGAACAATTAACCAAGCTTCAAATGAGTTTGGCTCAAAGCAAATAAGCAAAGCTAAGCAGCAATAAATTATATGTAAAAAAAAGGTAAAACATGTCATATACTGGGTACTTTTATTTTCTTAAGATCCAAAGCTTGATAGTTCGACTTCTGAATCTGCATTTAATTTTGGATATTTTTATATTAGTTTCTTAATCTAATATTTTAGTAGTAATTTTTATCTTCACTTTGATTATGTTCTTCTTTCATTTTCTTATTATGATTGAAGTTCAATTTTTAAGCAGCTACGATAGCTGTAATATTCATTAATGTTATTATTATTATTATTTAATAATAATGATAATAATAATGTATGAAAAAAAGATTGAATAAAAATGACTGAATTGTAATTAACAAAAATAGAGATAGTGGCATTTTATAGCACACGTACCATTATCATTATTGATTAATGATAACAACAATAGTGTGAATGACTAATCTTATCATATTAAATTTTATAATAATGAAATATTAAGTATATAAAATAAAATACATAATAGTAAAATTTGTATTTTTATACCTCATTTCCCTCTCCTCTTACCTAGAATAATATTGTTGGGAGGTGGGGGGGGGGCGGATGGCTGCAGGTGGTGGCCGAAATGGTGGCAGGCTGGTGGCCAGCAAGTGGAGAGTTGTTACTGGAAGGGGAGAGTTACTGCTGTTGGGAAGGGTTTGAGAGGGGTGAGGAGGGCTACTGCTATTTTGGAGAGCCAGGAAGGGGGCTGGGGGCTGGTTGGGTTAGAGGTCCTAATGGGGTGCCGGGATGGCTGCTTGGGTGACTAGGGTGGCTGCTGGGACTGGCGGCTGGCTGGGAGAGGAGCTGACAATAAGGAGAGATAGCTGGCAGTAGGGTGAGGGGGCTGAGGAGGAGAGATAGCTTGAGGGGAAGGGGAGGGAGTGAGGGGGTTTAAGTAGAGGAAGTGGTGGGGGGGGGGGGGGGAGGAAGTGGGGGAAGGGTAAAAAAAAAGGGGTGGGGCCATCTAGATGCTAAATTGACAGAAGTAGCACGTGGGAGTCAAGAAAATTTGGAGGGGAGAGGGGTGGGGGGAGGGAAGATGAAATTCTCAAGGAAAATTTGAAAATTTACTTTAAAGTTAATTTTTTTACATTTTCTGTTGTTTGATGTTCAAATATAACGAAACTTGACACCGATGTGTGTTATGATATAATAAACACCCTTGCGCTAAAAATTCTTAATTATGACAAATTTTTTATTTTATATTAATTTCTGGAGTTTTAAATTTCAAAATTTAATTTAGATTAAACTGACGATCCAAAATTGATGAAACTTCATAAGCAGCTTTTTAATAATGTCCTTAACATGATAATACAAAAAGCGATGAATTCAAACATGTATTTCAATGTTCTTGATTTTTACTAAATTTAAGAAACTTCAGAAAAATAAAGCGGGAGTTTCTGTTATCCAGATTTCTCCCAAACTATGGCACTTTAATCCAAAAATTTATTTCTATCTAGAGGTATTTTTATTTGCACTAATTCAAAATTCATAGGATCCTGATTTCTTAGGCAGGATTTGACCTAATTTGCAAAGTAACGACAATTGGTCTTTACAAACTCTCCTACTTAAAAATGATGCCATTCTCGACATCATACAAACGAAACTTAAATATGGGTGAGATTAATACAAAAAAATATTATTTTACGCCCTAGTTACAATGAAAAGAGAGTTATCATTACCCGACTTAACATGGTAATATCTTTCTAAGTTAATTTAATCTTATTATAATGAACATATCTTCATTTATATATATATATATATTCTTCCCTTTTAAATGTGCTCAATCCTGCTCTGATACCAACTGTGATGTCCTAACACCAGTTCAGCGAGAACTGTCCCGACATCGGGTACTCACGTATCGTAGGATCATATTGAGCAATTTGAGAGAAAAATAAATACCCATACAAAAGCCAATATTATTTCCCATTCATTTTAAAATTTAATATTACAAAATCATCATCATACATCATGAACATTGTTCAACTTTTTAGAAATAAAGAGAAAATAAAGAGATAAAAAGTTAAAGTAGCGTTATCATATATCCATCGGTAGTTTGATAATTTATGTTTTAAAGTTTTTCTTCGAGCTCCTCCAAAAATACCTAACCTGGTATTGTTCAGAAAACAAAAATGGGATTGAATTCTTAGTAATTAGAGAATACTCTAAGTACTGTAGTAAACAAAATAATATTATATTTTTATAAAAGTAAATATGCGATTAGCGGAAATAAGGATAAGAATGCAGGAAAGTAAGGTAACAATGCATATGAAATAAATAATTTTTTGCAAAAAAAATATTAGCACAAAGATGCAGGTTAATGTTGTCATTTTTCTAGTAACCCACCACGAATGCTCTTACTGACATCTTTTTTCTAATAATAACTCACGAATATTATTACATATGTCAATTCTCAGTAACCTATTAATATCTCTGATGTCATTTTTTTAATCACCCATGAATGTTATTAGTGATTCTTCTTTCTAGTAATAACTCACGAATGTCACTGATGTCATTTTTCTTGTGACCTACGAATGTTATTACTGATATCTTCTTTCTAGTAATAACTCACAAATGTTAGTGATGTCATTTTTCTAATGACCCATAAATGTTATTACTGATGTCTTCTTTCCAATAATAACCCATGAATATTATTACTGATGTCTTTTTTCTAGTAATAACCCACGAATGATACCACGTTACTTCTAAATAACTAACCAAGCTTCAAATGAGTTTGGCTCAAATCAAATAAGCGAAGCTAAGCAGCAATGAATTATATATAAAAAGGTAATATATGTCATACACTAGGTACCTTTATTTTTTTAAGATCCAAAGTTTGACAGTTTCACTTCTGGTTCTGCATTTAAATTTGGAGTAATTTTTATCTTCACTTTGATGCTGTTCTTATTTTGTTTTCTTGTTAAGATTGAAGTCTGATTTTTAAGCTGCTACGATAGCAGTAATATTCATTAACATTATTATTATCATTATTTAATAATAATGATAATAATAATGTATGAAAGAAAAGACTGATTAAAAATAACTGAATTAAAATTAACAAAAATAAAGATAGTGGTCATTTTATAACACTATACCGTATCATTATTGATTAACGACAACAGCAATAGTGTGAATGACTAACCTTATCAAATTTAATTTTGTAATAATAAAATATTAAGTATATAAAATGAAATACATAATAGTTAAATCTTTTCATTTCTACCTCATTTCACTCTTCTCTTACCTAGTATAGTATTGTCGGGAGGCTGGGGGGGAGGGTGGACGACTGCAAGAGGTGGTTGAAATGGTGGCTGGCTAGTGGCCGGCAAGAGGAGGGCTGCTGTTAAAAGGGGGGAGCTGCTGTTGTTGGGAGGGGTTTGAGAGGGGTGAGGAGGGCTACTGCTATTTTGGAGAGCCAAGAATGGGGCTGTTGGGTTGGAGGGTCCGAATGGGGTGCCAGGATGGTTGCTAGGGCTGGCGACTGGCTGGGAGAGGGGCTGGCAGTATAGTGAGGGAGTTGGCAGCAGGGTGAGGGGGTTGAGGAGGAGAGCTAGCTTGAGGGGATGGGGGAGGGAGTGAGGGAGTTTAAGTAGAGGAAGGGGTGGGGGGGGGAAGAGGAAGGGTCAAAAGAAGGGGTGGTGCCCTCCAGGCACTAAACTGGCAAAAGTAGCCCCTGTGAGTCGGGAAAATTTGGAGGTGGGGAGGAAAGAGGAAATCCATAAGCAAAATTTAAAAATTTACTTGAGGTTAAAATTTTCATATTTTTCTATTGTTTGGCATCCATATAGAACGAAACTTGACACCGAGGTGTGTTATGATGTAATGAACCCTCGTGCCAAAAAATTTTGATTATGACAAATGTTTTATTTTATATTAATTTTAGAAGTTTTAAACTTCAAAAATTAACTTAGGTTAAACTGGAGATCCAAAATTGATGAAACTTCATGCGCAGCTTTTAAATAATGTCCTTAACATGATGACACAAAAATTGATGAATTCGGACATGTATTTTAATGTTCTTGATTTTTATTGAATTTAAGAAAATTTGAAAAAATAAAGCGGGAGTTTCCGTTATCCAGATCTCTCCTAAACTATGGTACTTTGATCCAAAAATTTATTTCCATCTAGAAGTTTTTTTATTTACCCTAATTCAAAATTATCGGGATCCTATTTCTTAGGCGGGATTTGACCTAATTTGCAAAGTAATAATTTCGGTTCATCACACTTCTACATTCATAAAAGTGAGTTCATTAAGAATTGATCTTCATTAGAGATAATCTCCCATTTCATATCCTGTGGTCCCCATTTTCAGTGGACATAGTAAGAATTCTAACTTTGACTTCTTACTAGAAAAGATCTCTAATCACATCAGGGGATGGGAGCATTTATATCTTTCCCCAAGTTGTAGATTGACTCAAATCAAATATGTTCTCATCATCATCTTGATTCTTCAGCTAGAAGTCCTTAATATATTAGGTGAGAGCTCAACCATATCGCATTAGGGGATGGGAGCATTTATATCTTTCCCCAAGTTGTAGACTGACTCAAATCAAATTTGTTCTCATCATCATCTTGATTCTTCATCTAGAAGTCCTTAATATATTAGGTGAGTGCTCAACCAATTAATATGATACTTAATAAGTTTTTGTGGAAAAATAAAAATATCTCTAAAATATTGTAAACTAACTAGGATCAATTTAGCTTGGCTAATAATGAAAAAGATGATTTGGACATTCATAAAGCTTTCTCTTTAAAACTTTAGAGAAAATTTCATCAAAAAAATATCTTGTCGAGTAATCTCCTTCATTAAAAGCACTGTGCCACAAAACGTGCTCATGTTGTGAGTGCTAAAATTACAAATCCATTGACTTGGATAGGGATGCTCCAGTTTAGGGATACTATGGATCAAAATCTTTATTGGAGAGCATTGAGGATGCCACCAGCTTGGGTATGATAGTTGGTCCAATTTTGGCTTCCATAGTGACCTAGCTAATGTGGTTAACAAATTCTTATGGGTCATTGATTTCTTTACCTTAACTCCAATTGGAACAACCATTTATTATCTAGAGTCTTGCCTCCTAAAATTTTTGTTAAGCTCACAAATGAAACTTTTAGTGACACTGATCAATGTTCTATCATTTTTGAGCTTGCTCCTTGTGACCAATTTAACTAGAGAGCTATTTGGAAATTTTGTTGAACCCACAAACCTCTCATACAAAACATTTGGTATTGGAATAATGTTTTTCTAAATATTTTTATTGATTTTAATTTGGAGTGTGCACATGGGCCATATTTCTGTTGACAACATTATGCAAGATAAAGGTTACTCCTTGGTTTCTATATATCCATTTTCTATGAAGCTGACGAAACCCCTTTTCTACAAATCTGATGATGCCCCTTTTATGCAAAGCACGCTCCTCCTCGTCAATAACTTCCCCTCAAGGTCATGTTCTCATTTAGAATGGCACCCATCATCTCCGCTAGCCACACAAACCAATGCACAACAACATAATTGAATCAGCCACAAACTACTCTTTGTCTACCTCATCCACAAACTGATGCTAGTTAGAACCACATGTACGAGATTAATAAAGCTTCCCCTCTCGAAGCAGTTCATCACCTTAGAAAAAGAGAACTCAATGAACCTGTAAATATGTGCTACCCTAGCTCTAACATAGAATTCAATATCATGACATGTGGTCCTCCCTAATAACAACTCTTGATCATGTCAAACAATTTCTTCTACCTTCAACTCTCAAGAAATCTCCTTATATGACAAACTAGTTTGAACAATCTCAACTTATTTAGTTTAAATGGTCTCCCCTCTTTTCTGAGGCTACCCAATTATGTCATGCCCAGTACACTTATAGACAAAGCATCTCCTACAATAAAGCCACCCCAACAACCCCCTTGAAAAGCAGCCATCGACGCATCATTTGAAGCCATGTACTCCACCACTGGCTTAGAGCAATCTCTCATCCTATATCTTGCTACTATCTCAGGAGAACATAAATATAATAACCCATGGCTGTTACCTCTTTAAATTTGGAGTTATTAAGGCTTTAACTCTGTTCAACAAGACTCAAAACATCATTATATAGTTAAATTTGTACAATCAGAGCAATGATGAATGCTGAAATATTTTAATATTAAATTAATGCTCAGAAGACCACAAATAAATATTTGGTCCTCAAACCATAAATCCAATCACATATTTGGATTTATCATGTTGAAAAGTGCTATGAGTGCAAGTTTCATAATTTTTTGACTTAAAAAATTCTAAAAATCAAAGAATACATTTGGAATTTTTAATAAAAATTAAATCATAGGAATAAAATCACCACATCGAATAATTGATAATTAAAATTAATGCATTTCAAAATATCAAAAATATGTTGTCCCAACTTGAAAATAGGACAACTGATCTGAGCACTCTGCGTAGTCCGATTAAGATCAGAGCAGGTTCTCAAACCACGATATGATCCCGTATGCGATGGTTGCGATTGAACCCGATTGAGTTCTTCATCCACGTGGTATGCGAGGACTAGTGGGGGTGCCGGTGACCCCCCTTTGCCGCCACACATTCAATTTTGATGAAATTAATGAGGAAATGAGCCTTTAATTCCTCAATCTATTCAAAGTGGTTTGTGCATACGAGAAGCCCGAGAACCCCTCCAATTTCCAGTGAGAACCCATTCAACGCGGGCTAAGGCAAACTGTACCTCCTCTTCATGATCTCATTTCTTAATTTACATTTCTAAATGCTATTCTAGATGTCTATCTTTGTTTTTGAAACATTAATTTGTCCAAAACAAGTCAATTTTGTTGTCGATACACACCGCATGAATAGCGATCCATAGTAACTCACTGGAAAAATTGAAGGTTTCGATTCTGAGAGATGATCAAGAGGCTTCTATTACCCATTTATGTGTCTCGATGCAAGGAGTCCAACAGCCGCTGGATCGCGATGGAAGGAGGTTGGAGATCCAAGAAATTGGCTTCTGAAGCACTGTAGCATGAAACCTTACGTAGAGTTTTACCATCCAAATAATAGGTTTTTTTATGAATTTTAGTTTTAAATCCCAATTTCTTAGTCTTAATTGAAATTTCAAATCTAAAGCAGAACCTAATCTAGCCTAATTGATCATCACCACAAGGAAGATGAACAATGTTCAACAGTAAAAATTAGGGTTTCAATTTTCGGCTACAATTAAAGGGGTTTTTTGTGCTAAATGACGCGTCGTGGGAGGAGGAGCACGCTGGTGGGTCGAATGTTGCCAGAGGTGGTCGAACGGTGCCAGAAAATGCTACAGAAGGCAAAGCGTCATGGTGAATTATCGGGATAGTGAACAGTGCCTGGTATTGTAGCGAATTAGTTACTATAGCAAACCGATTCAACCTGAATCATGATTGTCATTATCTATTAAGGGAATATTCACAGTATTTCCTTATCGTTAGGCAATTTAATGAAGAACCCGATTTTCTGTCACCTCAAAAGGAATATTCCCTAAAATGTTTTAAAATAAATTAAATAGTAACTTTAATTAATAATATTCATAATAAATTGTTGAAATAAAATAGAAAACATTAATCAAAGTATAGTCAAATTTTATGTCAAAGTACTCAAAAAAATGAGAATTAAATTTAATTTTGATTTTTGGCGAGTATAATTATAATTCTTATTTTAGACCTAGGAAATTATGACTTGTTAAATGTGTCTAATTTTGATTTAGATAAACATGATGTTTAGAGACTCCTTGTAGTGGGAATAAGTTAATGGCATTGAAATTGAATAGTTTTGATAGATAAAATGTTCCAAATTAGATTTAGTCTTGTCTTGTAAGGCATAATTAACTTCGATTTAGCCAAAAAGGTGTCAATGAAATCCTTGTAATATGTGCAATTCAATTTTAGTAGACTAGTAAGATTTGGATGGATAAATTATTGAACCCTAATTTTGAGCCTCTAGTGCCTCGTAAAGCATGCTGAAGTTTGATCCGAACAAATAAGGTGCATATGGACTCCTTGTGTAACAACCTTACCTTAGTTAATTTGGGCTAAACCAAGCTCTAATTTTTGTTCCATTGAACTTAAATAGTCATTATAAGATAACCCTAAAAATTTGGGGTTAATCGGACCTCAATTTGATTAATTGGACCTCAATATATCTTATAAGATTTTTGATGCATGAAAATGAAAATATAAATAATTAGGATAATATTTGCATTGGGTTCATATCAAGACGGGTGATTGTGTATACACATTACTGCCAATGGACAAGTGGGAAGAAGAAATAAGGATAATTAACACGTACTCATTGGGGAGAGTTGTGTATAGTTTGGGAAGCTACTTTAGTCTTGTCGATGTGCTTAACTCCTCAGCTACTTCCAGATGTTTCCACAAAAGTAAAGTAAAATAACTAAAATTAATTGCATATATATTTTTTCCTCTTCAGTTCAGTTTCTGCTTTAGCTCTAAGTAACTAAATGGCTTGAATAATATGTTATAGTTTCAGTGGCTTTATTGGTCAAGCTTCTGATATGACAATTTTACTTATTTACTTATATTTCTGCATATTTTATTTTTTTGTTTCAGTATTTATACAACATTTACTTGTACTTATATACATGTTAGGATGCTAGTCTTGATTGAATATGTTGACCTGGTCTACTTATATGTATAACAATTCAATTTCTCTTTCTATTTACTTAGCATATATTCAGATGATCTTATTCATGTTATGAGGTTCTCTTAGTCTTTATAGTTACTTTATAGCCTTATTTATACATATATTGTCTAACCTTATTGTAGGCTCTAATTTGAGGTATGCTCTTTATATGCCTCATTTTATAAAGTTATAAATGCTTTATTTATAGCTTTCTATTTTCCATGTGGCTTGTTGCTCCCTCAGCTTGTTATTACTGTTAAGTTTAAATGTGATATCTTAAAAATATAGAATTCATTAAATTAGCCTAAAATGTATTTTAGACAATTATCAAATGCAAAAAAAAAAAATCCTTTCTTGGCTAGGGCCATAACCTGTAAAATCCAATATATCAGATTATGAGTTTTTTGTTGAGATAACACCATGTGAGGAGCTTAGCCATAAGAAGGACCTTCCTACTGCTGCTGATGCTTAGATAGCCTTTTATTTTTATTTGTGAGGACGAGTGTTTCCTTTCAGTTAAATTTTTATTCAAATGTTGTAATAATTCAGGATCTTTGTGTATTTACTTTTTTGCTCTTTTATTTTAAGTTAAATTATATTATTTTACTTGCATTATGGATATGGATGTTATTTAAATTTCATCTGCACTTTGTTGTTTGTGTACGCAAATTTGGTGATTAAATTACGGAAACAGATGTCATATCTTGCAGTTATCGACAGATTATGGAGAAAACATAATATGTCTATAATTGAGGATCTATCACGGTGACCACTCTACCGTAAACATGTTAATATATAAATTAATATGACCACGGGATGGTTGGGGCTCTACTCCTTGGAACATGAATGTTTACCCTTTATTTTATAAATGTTGTTATTTGAACCTCTAAATTTAATTAGAACCTAATTGTGCACTGTAAAACGTGTTGAACTTAGAATTTGACAATCAAAGTATTTATTAATTCCTAATGGTATGCAGGTTTTAAAATTGATAAATTTATAAAATCAAAATTTAGGTAATAATATAATATTGTTCAATCATATTTTTGGTAAATAATGCCATATTAAGTAATTTTGAGAGATTATATCAATATTTATACATCAAAATTATGATGGAATTTATTCAAAATAGTTATGCATCAAAATATGATAATCAAAGAATTTATTCAAAATAATCATCATAATAGTTCATCAATTCATTTTAAGACACAAGAAGATGTCTAAATATTAACAATGTCAGAAATAGATGCAGAGATCATAAGCGTCTATATCATAAAATCAATTTTTGTCGAAATTATAATCAATTTTAATCAAGCTAGAAGTATGAACGAGGATATTGGATGTGATGACCTATAATAATCCAAGATTATTACTAAGGCTAAACCTAATCTAATCACCTTAGAACTTTTTCCATTAGTCTTTAATAACCCAAAATTTTAGTTCGATTTGAAAATCAATCAGATCAATCATTAATTTTAGCTAATTAATTAATTAAGAAAAATAAAATAATTATTTTGATCTCCGATCGAAAATCCAATTGCATTTTTGGATTCATAGCACCCAAATTAACAAGGATAAAGCTTTGGTATATTTCAAAGTTTGTTTAGTCAAAATAGGATATTCAAAATTTCAAAATTAATTAAATATTATTTAATTTGATCTTTACATTCATAACCGTTTTAACTGCCTATGCCGAGCCACACGGTCTGGGCCATCAACTGCTGGATCAGAGACCAGATCCAACGGCTAAGAATCAACCCGTCGTTCTAATTAAACTTGGGATCAAATATGGGCCGCCAAATCTGATCCACCAGCCCAGATCGACAAGGCATTGTGCCCTGTCGTCCCGAGCCGAAGACCCCTCGAGCCACGCATGCATGCACCCGCGTCCAACATCAACGTAGGTGGGTTTTTGTGGTTTTAATGGTTGAATATAAATTAATATAATTAGCTTAGTAAGTGTAATTTGGATATGGAGTAGATGGCAAGATTTGATGTGGTTAGAGGGATGTCCAGCGAAAGGAAAAAAGGCAAGCTCATACTATATTTGGCAGTGGATGTTATAGTGAAGTTTGGAATATATTTGAAGGTTTATATAGATGATGGAGAGAATATGTGGATGGTTTGAGATTACGAGTTAATAAAATTAGTAAGAAAATAAAAAACAAATAAGATAACAACATAACTAATCAAACATATGTAACAAACTTAACACTACCAAATACCAAATAATACGAAAACAATTCACCATAAAAAATTTTCATTTAAATTATATTATTACATTACATTTCAGCTCATATTTATAGGCATTACAAGTCTTTAACCTTTGAATTTTGAAATGAAAATATGAAGAAAATTTTTCAAAGAAGACATATAATGGGCAATTAATAACTTAAAATACTCAAATTAAATATTTCTCTCATGATATGATTGGCCAAATGTCTTAATAAATAAATAAAAATACAAAATCAATAAAAATAAAATAAATAAGGTAAACTTAATATACAACTCTTTATTGAGCTTTAGATTGGGCTCTTATAGATGGGCCTATTTTCAAATTCTTCTCTTGAATTTTAGCAATAACTCTTGTTGTTGGGTCTTTGATAATATTCTTATGTGTGCTACATCACGACTGGTCAATACAGCCGAGAAAAAATACACAAAGATGGAAGGGGAAACAAAAAAATGAGATGGCTGTCCAACACCAAAAAAAAAAAAAAAACTGGAGCAAAGCCAACAATTAACCGTGGACAGTGCTAAAGATCAGCCAACCAATTTTAAGAAAGCAAAAGATTTTAGGATCAAGAAAAAGAGTGAACTACTTGGATATGTTAAAGGGTACACTGCAAAAAAAAAGTAAGAAATATCCTAAACGAGACCTCACTCGCAGAAAATAAATGTTGAACATGTGCAAGTGAATGCAATGGGCACTCAAGACAAGTTTCAAATATAAGTAATCAAAATACGGTTAGTTAATTTTAGCCAAGCATAGATAGACAGATATTATGAAATTCAATTGAGTTAATAATATTGTTAATTTGATAGGCTGATAGGCAAATAGATTAAGATAAAATAAAAGTGATTCAACATTCCTAAAACATGTTGAAAATAGCCAAACTTACAACTTGTTTAATGCTAAAGTTAGTGAAGCCAACAACTTATTATGCAGAGCACTCAACTTGTTTGAGAAGGCATCAATGCAGATTCTTGAGCACCACAGCATGGTAGAGAGGAAACGTCAAGTGCACGCCTTCCCTCGACAAATTTCTCGTAAAATAAATCAAACTTGTCAAACTTGATTGCATCCCAAATTGAGCGGAAGAACTCCATATAGTGAGTGTTGTGACTGCAAACAAGCATTGTCAATGGCACAATTACAAAAGCAATAGCTCTGATCTCGGTTTCAATGCCAGCCATGACCGTGAATTAAGAGAGAACCAAAGCAGGACTTACATTTCCAGAAGGATTTGAGCCAGCATTTCATGCACATTAAGTAGATGATTGATGTAAGCTCGAGTATGATTCTGACAAGTGTAACAGCTACAATTGTCCACAAGAGGTGATGCGTCTTTCCTGAAGCACATGACAGGAAGCATATAGGGATGAGCAAAATATGTAGCAACTTTTCAAGATTACATGGGCTGACTTTGGCTTGTAGCTATGAGTAATGAGCTCTATCTCGATGTTCTCTCTTAATTCTTACATTAAAGATTAACGTGCTCAATTCTATAAAAAGCGTGCAAGAAAATATACAACCATCTAAGAAAATCAAGTTATGCTTTTTTTTATTGACCTATATGATCTACTTTATCTTCTATCTCTCCCTTTTTTTCATCTGTATACTTTTCCTCAAATTCCTCCAATGTGGGGGTTAAGAATTCACCAGCCGATTAATTTGCCTCCTTGTTATTAGCAAATTAATTGTCGCACCTTAGCACTGAATCTGCATTTATCAATATCAATTTTTTATCTTTCTTTTAGCTAGGTTTTTATTTTATTTTATTTTTTGTGACCCCTTGCTATCCTTTTTCTAATGTTAAAACAAGGATCTCACCTTTTCCACTCCTGTAAAATTTGAAAAAAATCTTCTCATTTGTTTTATACTCACAAATATAAAAGTATATACATATATCATTGAAATGCAGAATTCAGTATTGGTTGGCTTAGAAGATATTTGCCGTACACTCCCAAAGTACTGAACCTAACAGGTGTAGGCCTAAAGTGGAAGGATGTCTATACATGTAAATAGTTGCTCGCAAATTTATCTTGTAGCATCGCCACAATTGAAAATCCTAGTACTGAAATTTTCCGCACAGTGTAGTTATGGGATAAAATAAAGAGTTCGCATCAAAAGTTGCACAGCATACGTTGAGTCAAAGAGATCAATATAGATAAGAAAATGAAAGTAGAGAATAGGAGAAAGGCCGTGTAATGCAAAGTGTTTTTTATTCTAAAGTTTCCTACGGAAAATTTAGGAAGAGATGCATAGAATCACCACACAAATTCAAATTTACAATAAGAAATCAATTTAAGCAAATACTACTTGCTGCACATGAAAAAGCGCATCCATATAAAACATAATTTAATGCAATAGCACCAAACCTTGATCCATTAAGCAGGGCCAACTACATGAGTCATTTATTTTTATTGTGCATGATCAAATAGAAGCTCATCCCTAAATTCCAAATAGAGAAGATCCGTTCTAATAATTTCTTTTTTGGTCTTCCACTTCCTACCTAATATGGGCAAAATTTATAGTCATTTTTTCTTAAAAGAGCATTGAACGGTCTACGCTTTATATGCCTGAACCATCTAAGGCATTCTCTAATCTTAATCACTATTGGAGCCACTCCAACCTTGCTAAAGATAAATACATTTCTTATTCTATCCCTTAAGAGAATACCCACTCATCTACCTAGGCATCCTTATCTCTGTAACACTTTATCAATAAGTTCTTTGTGGCCAACATTCAGCCCCATATAATATAGCTGATAGTATAACTGCTTTACAACATATTTATTTAATTTTGAGTGAGATTTTTCGATAGCATAGCACTCCAAAATACTCTCTGATGCAAGGCAACACTAGGGTTAGGTGTTGTCGGGCTCTAATGCAATCCTAAGGTTCGTGAATGTTTGTGAATGCAGATTTTTTTTTAAATGTATTTGAAAATTTAAGCACTTTTAGCGCAGCCGCTTCAAATCAGTTAAGCCTCAGCATTTGCCTGCAGAAGACTCCACAATAATTTGAAAATAACTTTCGTTGGCGATCGGGTGTCGTGAATCACGAACAGGAAGAGTGGTCGGCACCGGTTCCGGATCAAAGGAAAGGTTCCGATCCGAAAAGGTAACTCGCACTTCGAGTTGTACTTGCCATGTGGGTGTGTTCGGAGGTGTTTCCGTTTCGAAACCACTAGCAGCAACATGATTTTGATTTACGCTCATACAAATAATTTCTACCCGAAAATCGCACGAGAAAGTAATTAAATAAATTCAGTTTCAGGATTTAGGAAGAACAAACACACCGGTTTAAATCGGGAGTGGAAGGGTGATTCGGGTTAGATTTCTTGCGTCTGCTAGGACAGTGGCGTCGGCAGTTAGGGCAGCAGCGGCAGCTGGGTAGTGGTGGCGTGGGCAGCGGCGGTGGTTGGGCAACGGCGACTGGGCAGCGGTGGAGGCTGGGCAACGGCGATTGGGGTAGTGGCAGCAGCTGTTCTGCAGGGGAGAAGTCCGAAGGCAGCAAGGGGGAGGATCCGGAAGGTGGCGGCAAGTGAAGAAATCTCAAGTTGGTCTTATTCGGATCTTAAGACCTTAAGTGTCCTTAAAGCCCTCTTTCTTACGAGTTAAATCTAACTACCTCTAAGTGTTAAACCCCTAGTCTAATAGCTTAATTAAGTTGATCCTTAAGCTTGAATCCTAAGAGAAATACTCTTGTAAAATCCTTAAGTCTAAATCTTAGCTTAAGATCTAAAGTGATCATATCTTAGATCTTAGACTTTAGATCATTCAATTGAATTAAACCACTTCATTTGGAATTCCTTACTTGATTAACTGTTTAATCCTTTTGAAACCTTTCTTGTGTGTGTAGGATTGATTCAATCTATAAGATAATGTGATTATCCTAAGAATTGAATATAGATCTTAGATTCTTAATTCTTAATTGATTATTTTATCATATAACTAGTAGAGTAACCTTTCATTAAGATCTTAATTTAAGAATCCTTCAGCTTATAAGATTCCTTATCTTTAATCTAGGTTTTAAGTGTGAACCCTAGATCCTTATTAGGATCTCCCCTTGGATTCTGGATTTGAACACCAAAGTGGATTTTGGATCCAGAATCCTTAATCTTGATTTACTTAATCAAGATTTGGGTTAAGAGAGGAAAATAATTTTTATTAAGTCATTGATTCATTTACTTTAATCTTTATAGTCATTAAATGATTTTGAATTAGAACTTGTTAAGTTCTAATGTTAATATTAAGGTCATGAATTTGGGATTATACTTGATAGCTGGATATTATAGATCCTAAACATGTATCCTCCCAGAATAGTTTGTTGGACAGATTCGATAACAACATATATCACATAAGTCTAGATTGAGTTTCTTGCTTACCTCACTTTAATTGCTTTGCACACCTTGAATATTGAGCCTCATTCTTTGAGCATAATAGGTAATCTTAGGATATGGAAGATACGTCCTAAGTTAGTATTTGAAAAGCATAGCATTCATTCAGTTCTTTTAGTGCTTTCAGTTAGTAGAATATGTCCTAGCTTAGTCTGTCTCTTCAGTTCTAGTTTTGTTATAGAATAGAATTGTACCTAGCTCTATGGATGTCTAATATGAATGTGTGTCTTATTCTATAAGCTTAACTCGGACCTAGCTCTGCGATGCCTAGGATGGATACATGTTGAACTTTTAGTTCAGAGGATCTGTATGGCCTATTTCTGTTATGGCAGTGCTATATTTTAGGCTTACTTCTACTTCAGTTCAGTTTTCAGTATTAGTTTTGCTTTGCCACATGCTTCAGTGGTCTTTCTTTTAGTGCTCGACTTGCTTTGCCACATGTCTCAGTGGCTTTACTTTCGCTCAATCATGTACTTTGTTTACTTTTTCCACATGTCTTAGTGACCTTTTCTATATTAATCTGCATGCTTGTATAAATACTCTTATTATTTAATATTAAATATTGGTATATTTAGGATGCTAGAATTGTATATTTATTTCAGCACTTGTGTTCTTTATATATAAGTATGTATCCATGTGATCATAAGCACACTAGGAGCAGATTTATTTTAGTAGTTACAGTTATTTTGCTTTTAGCCTCACCTTATTTTAGTTGCTGCTTTATATATTATTTTTACATACTTGGTGATTAGCTATAAATGATTAGTTTACTGCTATCCTGTTCTTTGTAGCTTGTAGTACCCTATATTTCTTGCATGTTTAAAACCTTTAAATGTGATATCTTAAATATTATATTCACTTAAATAGCCTAAAATATACTTAGATAATTGTTTAACTGTAATCTTTTTATTTTATTAGATGGGCCCCTAGCATATGGATACTGACAAATATTAAATTTGGAGCTGTTCGTAGGCAGTACTACAGGAGAGGAGCTGGTACAGGAGGAGGATCTTTCTATTGCTGTTTTGTTAGATTTACTTTCTTGCAGTGAGGTTTTGAGAGATCTTTACTTTCATTTATTTTAGTTTGTAATAATTAAATTCTGGATGTATTTACTTTTCTACATTTGATCTGAGTTACTATTTCTTTTACTCTCTTATGCTATATTGTGATCTGGATGTTATATTATACTATTTCTTACTTCCGCCACTTTGATTTGTATTGATGTACGCTCACAGTTTCGAGTGATAAGTTCTTGGCTTAAGGGAAGTTGGGTCATACCTGACTTTACTTAAGTTGGGGATTTGCCACAATTGGAGCACCGTACTCACCGCGATTATGCTAATATAAGTATTAGTATCGCCACAGGAAAGTACGAGGCCCCACACTATATGTTTAGATTCCCATTATTATAATTTCTCTAATTACCTTTATTAGCCTTAAGAAGTGATAAGTGCTAACTAATCTAATCTTATGTACAAACTTAATTTTAAGTGCCTCATTTATTTTATTAGTCAATACTTGTAAAATACCAAAAATTTCATTCTCAATTGTTTATTAATATTTAAATAAATTTGACTTCAAATCAAAAATTTGACTCCGCCATTGCGTTCACCACCCCCAAATTAGATAGGGGTGAAGTTTTGAACGCATTTGGAAGTCATTAAATTTTTGGCGAGTATTTTAATATTATTTAAATGCCCGAAAATTCGAGTAATTAAATACTCGTCGGATCGAAAATCCGAGTGCGCCGTTGCGTTCAGAAGACTTCAATTAGTTAAGGGTAATTTACTGAAATTTTTTTTTATTGTATTTAATTAATTAAATTTGATTAAAATAAGGCTTGAAATTTATTAATAATAATATATATATAAATATTAAATCCAAAATTTTTTTAGCACATTTTCTTTTCGCTGGACCGAATAACCGGTCCAGCCTGGACCGGCGCTACCCCGACCCAGGGTCTGAACCGCTACTTAGCGAGGGGTTAATCTGGGCCGTTGATTGTTAGATTTGATCTAACGGCCTGGAGACCTCCTTCTTCGGCGTTAGGGCACGCGTCCCTCAGACGCAACACGCGGCCGAAGAAGAGGCCTCCACTTGCTTTCCACCGCCTTAGAAGCCCGATAAAGGCTCATATGCTCTGGCTAAGTTAAGGTTTTCATAAAGAAAGCTACCTCATTAAGGATTTTCGTTCCCAAAACGAGGCCTCGAAAACCTAAGTCTCCGGAGACGTCAAACTTTAGGTACTTCTACTTCTTAGATCTTACATTCAAACGTTTATTTTCTTATTCGAAATCTCATCTCCTTTATCAGATTAAACTTTGATCGGTTACGATTGTATTCAATCAAACCAAATCGTGCAAATCAAACGCTCAAAATTTCAAATTTTTTCGCCTAAACCCTAACACCGCCTCGCATAAGAAGATGAAGAGTCGCGGGTCGAGGCTTCGGGCCGTGCTCGACCCGCCCGTCTTCTCTCACGTGCATCCTGGGACCCACCAAGTGAGGTGTCGAACACAGATTCAGCCGCTGTCCTGGAGCGGGGCCCACCGCTGTTTCTATTAACAGCGTCAGTGGGACCCACGTAGACTGATTGGGCCAGTAACATCATGCCACGTGGGCGTGAGGTTACTGCTGTCTGCAACCTACAGAAAAACAATATTAAATAAATATATAGATATATATTATAAATATATAATTAGTGTTAAATAAACAAACAAAAATATATAAAAACAGAGAATAAAAATCAAAATGAAGTAAATTAAAATATAATTAATCAGAACCTAATAATATCATAATTACTTTAGACAAATACATAATAAATTAAATAATATAATAATGTATTAGTTAATCAGTCAACTTAAAATAATCTATACTTTAATAATAATAAAAATTTTATAAAATAAAAACATATATTTGTAAAAGAAAATATAATATTTGATAAATCTTAAATTAATAATAATAACATTTTAATAAATATAATTTAGTAAATAATAGAAATATTTATCAAATAGAATAAATAAAACAGATTAAAAAGTTAAATATTAAATATAATAAAGAATAATTAACTTAATTAATTATATTTAATCTCAAACTTTAGAAAATCATAACTCCTAAAATACATATCCAAATACAATAATTAAATACATCAGTAAAAATAGAAGATTAATTTGGAACTATCAAAATTTTATTTGGATCAATACTTAACATAATGATATTTTGAATATTTAAATGATTACAAAAATAATACAAAAATTTAGATTAACCATAACTTTGAATATGCTTATTCAAATCTATCAAATATAGGTCTTAAAATAGTCAGAAAAATATAAGAAATATATTTTAAGGCATTTGGATTAAGTTTTGACTAATCACAATTAGGACCTAACCCTAATTAAATCTTTAACCATAGGTTAACCAAATTAGCTCCAAATTAAGTGATCCAAATATCTATTTAGATCAAAAAATTCTATATTTCAGTAAAATGTAAAAATATTTAGGATCCAACAGTTAGATCTCCTAATTAACCCTAATTACTCTAAAAATTTGATTAGTAAATATTAGTAAATATAATAATCCAAATTAAGTGATTTCAGTTTTAAATGATTTGTAAAGTAAATTAGAACCTAAATATATAATTAGATTGATAATTTTGTAACTAAATCCACTAATCACTCACTAATCACATTTAACCATAATTAATAACCCTAAAAATTACATTAGCTATAACTCAGCCAATTCATATCAGAATTAAATAAATTCAAGCTCTATAAAAACCTTAGGACTTAATCTACAATAAACTAACATAAATTTTATATTTTATTAAGGGTAAAATTACTAAAATGCCCTTATAAGGTCAAATTCCCAATTTGACCTTATAAGGCATAAATAATTATATAAATTTAATAAAAATAAATTCAAATAAATCAAAATAGTTATAATACTACAAATCATAATAAAAATATTAAAATTAATAAATTTTATTATTTTGGGAGATCAAAGAAATTAAATTTGGTAGATTTTATTAAAACAAGTCAGGTACGCAAATTTACTTATAAGTTCTATTTCAGTATTCTTATTTGAGCCATTTTCCATTTGAGTATTATTTGCACTGCTTATCGCATTTTAATCTGCAAAAGAATTATATCAAAAAGCATGTAACAAAAAGAAAATATATATATTTTGTGGTGTTTTGTCTTTGGAGGGTAGAATGTAACACTGAGAATCTGTACAGATTGGGCCAGCTAGTAGCCCCTGGGAGTTATATGGAGGGATTTAGCCTCTTGTAGGAAGTAGGCAAATCCAGAGGAAAGACACACCATCAGTTCCTAATTTGAGTAAGCTACCGACGGGTGGCGAGAAAGCTTCCTACAGATTTATACCTATGGGTTTACCCATTTGGGCTTAGGGGTCTCTGGACTCGACTTATTGTTACAAATGCTTTTGATAAAATTTCTTATTTCATATATGTTGATTTTCACAGCTATTTTGCAGGGCAGAAATTGCATTTGGAAATTGCTTACTTTATTTGCAATCTTTCTATTATTTTCATAAGTGATTCATACCTATTTTAGGATGCTAGATTTATTCTTATAAGAACAATTTGCGTACTCCTACCTGACTGGTAATCTGAATTTTTCAGGTTTTGATTATTATAAAGAACTTAGAAGATCTGCCAAATTAAAAGAAGAAGAATAAAGGAAGCAGAAGAATGTAGATATTTTATTTCAGAACTTGTAAAATTCAAACTGTTGTAACTTTTTATATATATTTTGGCTCTATGTATAAAAGGACTGTGGATTATTATTTTATTTTATTATGTCCTTTTTGAATCATAAAAATATATATATATTCATTTGAGATGAATTGTTCTTTAAAGACTCTCGAACTTCGATCCCCGATCGCCACAATACTAAGCCTATTAGAACTAATTAGAATCAATTTGGATGCTTAAATCTCAAAATCCTAATTTTTAGTCTTAAGAAAGGTATTTTCGTCATTTTGGCCAAGAGTTTGTTTAAGAATCCTTAAGCTATAAAAATATCATTAATATGCTTTTAATTAGTAATACAATGTATTAAAATCTTTCATTTAGCTTTTAGACTTGTTGGATTATCTAAAGTGCTTAAAGCTTATTTCTTCTTAAAATTCTCTTAAGTAAATCATATGCGCTTAAAGAGATCTTAATGTTGAATAATGAAATGGAACCGATCTTAAGTGCCTTATCAAAACTAATCAGAATAATTATTCTTAAGAGAATGTCATAAAGAAAACCCTAATTCCAAATCCCATATGAAGTCTTAAGTGATTAAGCCTAAGACTTAGATTTTTGATCCTTAGTGATTATCCATAGAAATCCATTTGAATTATACCAACTTATTCTTGAATTTCTTATGTGATTGAATTCTTTTGAATCCTTTTAGTGGTTTTACGTTGATTCAACCTATGGAATAATGTGATTATTCTATATATTGAACTTAGATCATAGATTCATATAGTCTTATTTGATTTATTTATCTTAAAATTATAGATTCAGCCTATCTTTAAGATCATAATTTTTTATTCTTTCAACTTTTAAGATTCTCTACCTTTAGAATAAGAGTGGGTGTGAACTATTAGATCCTTAGCGGATGAGTACTTTGGATTCAGGATTGAACCCCAAATTGTAGTTTAAACCTAGAATCCTTAATCTTGATTTAAATAATCAAGATAGGGTTTAAGTTATTAAATACATTAATTAAGTCACTGATTTAATTACATAACCCTTATAGTCATCGATTCTGATTATGAATTAGAACAGTTAAGTTCTAATGGTAACTTTGAGGTCGTAACTCTATAATTTTACATGATAGTTAGATATTGGAGATCCTAAACCTGTATTAGCTCAGAATAGATAGAACAAATTAAATTAGACAACAACAGATATCATATATGTCTAGTTGAGTCCCTTGCTTACTTTGATAATTATTGCTTTCCACACCTTGTATTTGAATCTTTTCTTTGGACATATTAGTAGGACATAAGATATTTGATGAGTATCCTATATTAGATTTGAAATTGTATAAACATGATTTAACTTCATTCAGTTTATTCTATTAATTCATTTCTCAGTACAGTAAAGTATTTCTAACTTAGTTTGCCCCTTCAGTTTAGTTATTTGTATATAGAATAGACTCAAACCTAGCTCTGTGCTTGGCTAGGGGGATACATGTATGATTCTATAAGTTTAACTCAAACCTAGCTCAAAGGATTCCTAGGGGATGCATGTTGAATACTTTGTACAATGGCCTTGTTTAGGCCCATTTCTATTATGACAGTACTAATTTTGGCATACTTCTACTTCTTAGTTCAGTTCCAGTTCAGTGGCTCATTTAGCCATGTGTTTTACTTGCATTTTTACTATTTTTTATATGCTTTTGCAAATCATTTTAGTTTAGTATTTTGGCTTAGTACTTGCTTATTTAGGATGCTAGTCTTATTTCAGTTTTCTTATGCTTCAGTTCAGATTCCTTTTATGCAAATCAATACGCATTCATATGATCATAAGCATGTTAGGTTGCTTTTGGAGAAGAGGAGGACCATCCTACCACTGTAGTTTAGCTAGTCTTATTTTCAATAGTGAGGATGAGTATTCCTTTTCTCTTAAATTCAGTTTACATTAATTTCATATTTTGGATGTATTTATTTTCTGCCTTTTTCATATTGAGCGGAGTTATTTCTACTTTCTGTACGATGTTGTGATGTGGATATCATACTCTTTTTTGCTTTTGCTACTTTGATATTTTGATGTATGATCTTCAATTTTAGCTGGCAAGTCTTCTAATTAAGGCAGGTTGGGTTAATACCTAACTCAACTATAGTTGGGAGATTTTCCATGGTCTTATTTGCCGATATTATGTTAATCTCAGTATTAGCATGACCACGGAGGGTACGGAGCCCCACAACGTTCATTCTCCCACCAATATTGGCCTCATCTTGGAATAGGTGGGAGCGAATATCATGATGCTCGTCACTATCTCTTAGAATTTAGTGTTGGAGATTCTGCTTATCTGAAAGAAAGTTTAATGTCTACAAATTTGTCATAGCAGGGAAACCAAGTCCCTGCTATGTCGGACCTTTTGAGATACTAGCCAAGGTGGGATTATCAACCTACATGTTCAATCTTTCTGATAACTTTGTAGCTATTCTCATTGTGTTCCATGTGTTATCATTAAGAAGATGTCTCAGAGACCCTTCTCATCTTGTTCAACCTCCAGCTGTGGAAATTCAGCTGGATCTTTTTTATGTCGAAGAACTAGTTAAAATCTTAGCTCACGATCAAAAGCAGTTAAGGAATCATTCAATTCCAATGGTTAAAATATAGTGAAAGAATTGATCATTAGAAAAATATACTTGGGAAAAAGAAGTTGATATGTGCTATAAATATCTGCAACTCTTTGCAAACTCATGTACTTTTTCTAGAAGTTTGAAATTCATCGAAGCTCATTTGAGCATTTTGGCTATTTTGCATATTTTTGGATCCTGAATATTAGCAAAAATAATTTGATCTCCAAATTAAAACCTGATTGCATTTTTGAATTCCTCACCCCCAAATTAGCATAGGGTGAAACTTTGGGAATTTTTAGAGGTCATTTATGCCTATTTTGGATTTAATTTAAATTGATTCAATAGCAATTTAGGGTTAATAACATTTCTTATCTGCATATTTATCCTCCCTCCAACAGTCGACTGCCTCCAAACCACGAGTGCCATCTAGAGTGTTGATCCCGCAAATTTGATCTAATGTCCTTCGCTTTCAATCGGATCCATCTCATCTCGATCGTTCCACAATCAAGACCACTCAGGTCCAACCAAAGATCAATTAAACGATCCTGGTGACTCCCCCGACTGTTGACTATCTCCTTCCTCGGCTCGTGCCCAATAGGAATATCCCCTCATACAGCCACATCACCAGGCCGGTCTGCCACTCTCGTGCTACATTAGGGAGGCTGTTGCAATCCTTACCTTCATGTCCTAAGCACTCCCAGGTGAGTTCGGGGCCCGGTCCACTCTAATTGAGGTAACTATTGAAGCACCCTCGGACTGAGCCTATATCATAATTCCCGACCTTGACATCCATCCCAAATCACTAATGCACCTATAAATACTCATCTTGGAATCATAGTGAGACCCTTTGCTCATTTTGATCATCCAATTTAAATTTCTTCTCCTCTCAATCTCCCAACAAATTTTGGTGTTCCAGTTGCTGCTGTAACGCCCCGTCCCATCGCTGTGCGCAAAGAGCAAGTGTAATACATATTTTGGCGGCGGAACGGTGCGTTACTTGGAAACGGTGGGCCATACAAGCAAAACCCAATATCCCAAATAGGCTAGAGAGACGGAGCCATACTGAAGGCTGCTGACTCAAATCCTAAGAGTAGGTTCGAGAGCCAATATTTAAGATAAGAATAAAATGCTTATCTTAGGTATTAGACTAGTATGTACACAAGGTTCAAGGAAGTGGGGAAGAACTCATGCATATTATAAAATGTATCAGCATTTCCAGTATGCTGGTCGCATCACAATACTAAGTATAGCAGTATAACAGAGCGCGGAAGCTAAAAACAAAACATCCAGAATACATTCATCTCAAGCAGTAGTAAATATCCATCTGAGTAAAGAAAAGCAAAACTACATCCAGAGTTTATTACAAACTATTTAAATGCAGAAATATAAAGAGTCTATCTACAATGCTGGAAAGAGCTGGTAAGTAAAAGTAGGTGCTCGATCCACTATAGCTCTAAATGCTCCTCTTGAGTCTTTGGTACGTCCTCCTGACCTGTCACCAAAAATTGCTCAGGATCTAGCAAATTGCCGGATCCCAAAAGTACCCCACATTAGACAAGAAGTCTAACACATCGAAACTAGCTATGCAAAGCTAAACTAAACATAACAAAGTATACAATTAAAGTAAAGCCGTAACAGAGCTGAAGAAAAATATGTAAGCGAGGAAAATTGTAAGTACTGAGTAAACAAGACAGTAAAAAGGGCTATGCAATGTGAAGCTATCACCAAATAGAATTGAAAGTAAAACAAACATTATGCTGAAGAGGATGCTATAAGCTGCACTATAGGCCACTGAAACAATACTCACAAATATGCTATACCACAGTATATCACAGAACTATTACTAAAGGTTTATGAGTAGTACGGTCCAATGTAAGTACAACAGTTAGAAAGTCAGTATGGTGACGTAGATGCACCCTGAAATTCCCCAGTCTGTGTATATAACATTCTGTATCTCATACTGTATCACTGATAATCATGTGTAACAACAAAAGAAATGAGTTCAGCTCATGTTTATGCTTATGCTTATGCCATTATATTGAATGAATAAAAACTCCCGAAATCCATGAAGAATTTTGTAAGAAATAATAATGAATCCTAAGTCTCTACTGTGCAGAATCCTACTAAGACGATTCTGACTCCAAGTTTCTAAAGCGAGGGTTGGTTAAAGTTGCTTATTTACTTAAAGATCACTAGACAGGGTGATTGTATACACATATTAAATATGTTGCAAGAATAGCATTCTTATCACTTAGTTTGATTAAGCCACCCTAACAAAGAGATCTTCCTTAGGAGGCACCATCCGATGATGATTATGTATCTCAAGCTAAGTACTAAGTCACTAAATTCATAATTATACTCAGTGTCATGAGAAAGGTGGATCCCATTACTTAGTTTATTTGAGCCGTACCTATTGAAGCAATCTTCGCTAGGAGGCATTGCCCGATGGCAACTTGTCTTTCAATTAAACTAAGGAACGGGTACCCATTCAATACACTCTTAGAATCGATTGATTTACTCTAAGCGAGGTTATATCCACCTAAGCCCGCAGGATAGCAACAAAGACAAATCTCACTTAGAGTGACTCAACCAAACCCGGATATTACTGGGGACCAGTAATATGGGTATACTATAGTACATTGCCCAATGATCAGAGGTCAATCAAGTCTAATTAATAGAACAAGGATTTATCAAAAACTACAATTCTTGAACTAATAGGCAAGTCCTATTCAAGGGTTCACCAATCAACTGTGATCAAGGATCACTTAATATGGATTCTACCACAAGGGGAAGTATCCTTTCTAATGTCTTAAGTGATTGCTACCACAAGAAGAATAAATCAGTCTCTAAGGTGATGGGATCTTTTATGCTTCTACCTCAAGGAGTCATACAAGGCCTCCTACCTCAGGATATATGAGTTTAGGTCTTTTAAATAATTCAAGACGATCTTATGAAAAGATTCTCAAGATCTCCTTTCTAGATATTGATATTAAGCTCTTAGGTTCTATTTTACAATTAGATTTAGGATGATTAGATCAGATGGTTAGGTCATCTGATCACCCTTAAACTAAGATTATGGGATCTAAATCACACATATTATTAAGGAGTTGATCACTTATTCAATCATTATAATATTAATAATTTTTTTATTCAAATTCATTGCTTTAAGAGGAAATCAGGGATCTTAAGGTTTGATTCAGATGATGAAATAACCAAAGATTATTATTAACCTTAATTTGTCTAATTCAAATGTTTAGAATCAATAATAAATCAAATGCATTATTGGAAAATGTCCAATTCATAATCTTGAAATCAAATCAATTAAGTTAGGTTTCTTAAGGATTTGGATTCTTCTTAAGTAGATTAGGGTTTGATCCCTTCTCATATCTTAAGTAAAATCAAGTCATGTATTTAAAGATTAATGTCAAATCAGTGGATTAATTATGTATTATTGGTGGCAATCTCAGACCTAGTTTAAGTCTTAAAAGCTTGATCCATATCTTAAGATTTCTTAAGTTAATTAAGATATTTAAGATTCTAAGTCTTTGGATTTATTCAAGTATACTCAAGAAGCTTATCTAAATGAATTCACTACACTTAACTTATTGTTATAAGTCAAATTAACAATCAAAGTTTATAAAACAGAGGGTATTTAGTGCTAATCAAACCCTAATCCCAATCAAACAGGATTGGCACATAAGTATACATCCAACCATTCAAAATACAGGATATTTGACATGCAAATTCTAATTAATCATACAAGTAAACAGAGCCTAAGTTTGCAAAGATCCAATGAGTATAAACCTAAAATTTATAAATCATGATTTAACAAGATTAGGGCACAACTAGAATTATATAACTCATAAATGTATTCTACTTAGCACATGCATTCTAATTATCATAATTAAACTAATGGCACCCTAAACATGCAATTTGGATAAGTAAATTTACTAATTTACCCTAATCAAGATCCACTGTAATTAGTTAATAATTCAAGATCTAACCATCAGATGCATGATTTTATTGGATATTTAGATTTCTGAGATTTTTCTTATCATTTTCATATATGATATTATAGGGTTTGGACTAGTAGATTAAAAGTTATTCAAATAATACATTCTGTATTTTTATTTAATTCCGATAATTCTAATTAAATTAAACAGCTCGGCCCGTTAACCAAACCGCGCGGGTCGACCGGGGCCCGGGGCCCGGGGAAACCCGGCACTGTCGCACAGCACGGGTCGTGGGAGGACCCGGCCAGCACAGAGCCTTCGTCCCCGCTCCGTCATCCCGAGCCAGGGATCGATTAGGGGAACCCTAATCGCCAAATTCCGGCGCATCCAGCCCATGACTCGACCAGCATTCGATTGCTACTCGATCACCGTGGTCAGACGTGTCGATTGGGACTCGAAGCCCCTTGTGAGACGGTCTGGATCGGCCAGACCTTGCTCACCCGAGGGCTCCTCTATTGGAGCTACTGTGGGGAGATAATTCTCCCCACAGAGGCTACGCCAGACCCTAGGCTCGATCACTACACCATCAGGGAGGTGAGGCAGATCGAAGCCCACTGTTCTGAGTGTCTAAGATGGTCTGGATTGCTGGGTCCTTACTCGACTGAGGTGATCCTTAAGCGGTTTAATACGATCGATTTATTTGATCGATCGGAGCTAGCCTAGATCTTAACCTCGATACCTTTGGGTTCAAGACGACAATACGGACTCAGACGCATCAAAAGGAGCAAGGTTCAAGCCTCATTGTCTCGAATCCAGTAAGGGGGATACGTGGTTTTGACGGATTGGTTCGGGATGCTCGACTGAAGGCTCGACTGGCTCTAGCTGCGATTCCAAACATTGCAAAGGATCCTGAACGTCAGGAGAGCCTACTATTAGTGGTTCAGAAGCTCCTGGATCACCTACGCAAGCTCAGACAAATGGCAATGGTGAAATGAAGACTGAGGGAAATTGGGGTCAATTGATCAGCAAAAGGGCAGAGGAAGGATTGCTGAGGCTATATATAGCCTCAAGAGAGCTCAAGAAAGCTTCTGGAGGGTTGGCTCGGGCTAGAGAGGGCTCGAGAGATCGGTCCATGGCCGAGCTCTCAAAATTCTATTTTGTGCTCGGCCGGGTCACGAGGCCCAACTGGGGTCCCGCGACCATTAGGGAAAGCTCAGCAATGGCTTGCTGAGTTGGAGGTGCGAGTGGGGGACAGAAATGGCAACTGCCAGTATGGGAAATTCCCTCTGACGGGTGAGGGATCTGGCGGAGACGAAGATCCACAGTTCCAGACCCCTTAGATGCCGTCTGATCTATCGATCAGAAGGCGCTACGGTTGGGATCGCTCGGATCCTAACGACCGATCGCAGGGATGATCCTGGCCGTAGGATCCACGGGGTGAATCCAATGATGGATCCGCGGTTCCACGGGATCGGATCCTGGCCGTTGGTTGAAAAGGAGGAACGGCTAGATTCATGGGGCGCCGCTATCGCGTGACCCGGGCTCTCCAGCGGATCACCCGCGGTCCGCACAGCGGATCTCGACCGTTTATTTAGTTTTAAGGTTATAAATGCAATTATGAATTAATGGGAACCCCTATGTACAATTAAACCATTTTAATTTATATTGAATTATGGCCCAAATGAATTCCAAATTGTACTAAATTTTCACCCTTAGCTAAATTAGGGGTGAAGAATTCAAAAATGCAATCAGAATTTAATTCTGAGATCAAAATATTTTGGGTATCGACTAAGGCATCTAGACTGATCAAATTGCCTTTTTAGACCTAGAGATGTCCAATGGACTTCAAATTTTCTAGATAGGCTTAGTTTGAGGTTCTATAAGCAATGGTGATAAAAAATAAATGGGTTAGGTTATCTATGCATTTACAAGGTAACAATCTAGGGTTGTTATAGCTGCGTACCGCTAATAGAAGGCCAGGTCTGATGTTCATACTACCTGTGAATCTCCCTTGAGGCATCTTGGAATCTCCAGCTCGCTTTAGTTGCTTCTATTTTTTTAATTTCTAGATACAAGCATATTTCCATTGAGTCCTGTGAGCTTAATGTTTAATTCAGTGTTCTAGGATAGCCTCTAGATGTTGTCTTGCTTCCCTTAGTACCTTAGGATGTCTGCGCATGCAATTGGGTTTGATTAAGCCCAGTCCAAGGAGTAATGGTTCACTGTGTGGCGCCCCGCCCCTTGGTCATCAAGGAGCAGTGTGCCATTATGGCTAATTCCTCACTTATCATTAGATTAAAGTGTAATCCTCAAACCACTAATAAGGGAAGGATGTGCCCTGAATAATGTAGCAAAATTATTCACTAAGTTTGTACATTCATCTAAGTGTTGAAGCAAAGAAAAGTAAGATGATACATCGAAAACTACCACAATACAAGATAGGGAATAAACATGCAGCTTAGAATAAAACAATACAACAAAATAACATATATGGGGTACTTGAATTATTACATCAATTTTAAGATAAGTTTAAAATGAAATAAATCAGTCGTCCTCACAGAATAAAACAACAATTATTCTATTGATCTTCTGCTCTAACCTGCTGCTCCTCCAAGTATGGCTCCCCTTCAGGCACAAGGTCCTCAAACTGCTCAAAACCTATCATTGTCAGTTTCACAATGACAGGGCCCTAGCCAAGAAAAGAAAAATCTTATTAGACATTTTTCCTAAGTACATCTTAAGCTGTTTAAGTTCATGAGTATTATGATATCACCATTTTACTTAGACTACCAAAGTAGTAAAATATATTAGTACAATAAGCATACAAGGAATGTGAGGAAGTTATAAATTATGCATTTATAACTAAACAATATATGGGATAAAAGAACATACCTTAACACCAATGCTGCCACTAGGTTAGGCATATAAGTATAAGTAAAGTAAAAAAAATATTGAAAGAAAAGTATCATCCTAAATATGCTTATGATCATATAATTTATGTAGGTTCAAAAGAAAGTAATCTAATTGTGATATGTATAAGTAAGCATTGTAATCTAGTATCCTATAAGTATTCAAGGAAGCAGGTAAAGTAAGGGCTAACAGCAATAAAAAGGTAATAATAAAATAGTAAATAAGTATGTAATGACTATCATAGGAGGGCTAAACTAGCCATTTAAATTAAAAACTGCAATATTCTTAGCATCATAAGAAGCTAAGCTGATTAGTTTCTTAGAGTCATAAGAGGCTAAGGTGAAATAACGAAGCGAAACTAAACTGAGGTGGCAGTAAGTACAAATGCAGTAATATTTTAGTTAGTTTCTTTACTTCTATGGACACATCTATATGTAGCTAAGGAGTCAAGCACGTTTGTAAGACTATTCAGGTTATAACATAACACAACACTCCTCAATAAGTAATATTAAGTAATCCTTATTTCTCCTTACCCCTATTTAGTAGGGTAAAAGTGTACAACTCTGACCAGAAACAAACCCTACGCAAATATTATTCTAGCTTTTCTATGTTTTCATTTCATGCATCAATCTTCTTATATGACATGCTCAAGGTAAAGGCACAAAGTATAAGGAATGCAAAAGCAGCAAGTAATTCAATAGTAAGCAAGGGACTCTACTATATAAGGTGATATCTATTGTTATGTACTTAATCTATTATAATTATTCCAAGTCATACAAGTTCAGAATCTCTAAATTATATTATCAAGTATAACTTAGGTCAACGGCCTTATGAGTTAAAAATAATTAGAACTGACCAAGTCCTAATTTAAATCAATCAATACACTTACAAGTTAAGTAATAAATCAATATGTCCTAATTGATGAACTTAGATGATCTAAGTTAAGATTTGATCAATGTCTACTAAAACTAGAGATTAAGAATTTAACTCTAAGTTTTGGGGTTAACCTCATAATCCCAAAGGAAATCTTAAGAACTAAAGCTTAAGTCTCTGTGTGGATAAATGATTAAGAGCATAATTAAAGCTTAATAGAATGATCTCCTAGTCTTAATTTAAAGTTAAAATGTAAAATAATTATAATTAAAATATGAAAATTTAGAAATCAGTAAAACTAAGGTTTTATTCATTGAATAATTGATTTACTCAATAAATGAAATCTAACCTAATTTCTATCCTTAAACTCTTAAGGAAAATATCCTAAAGTGAAGTATAGATCTTAAGGAAGCTCCTAATGGATGACTTAGGAAGTTTATGAATTGATAATAATTAGCACAATCTATTCTTACTTGGTGACCTAATTAACTTAAGGAAGATAAAAGGTGAGTTAAGAACTATGCTAGTGTTTAAGAGTCTAAACTAATTCTAAATCATTCATTTTACCAATTTTACTGATTTAATTGATATTCTAGAGGTTAAAGGCACTTAACTTAAATTTTGGACAAAATTACCATTTTGCCCCTACTTAAGGGTCTAAAATGCTAGTTTTTGATTACGAGCTCTAAATTGGATTTTATTTATGTCAAATTTGGACATGCATTAAGTCCTACGGATCCAATTTAAGGATTTCAACTTATAAAGGCAATTTGGTACTTTTACCTAGTGAAGTCTGAAAACTAAGCTAATTTATTGTTGTTTACTGTCTAAGAGTTTCATTGAGCCTAAGATTGTTAAATTCTGATGTTAATTGGTTAAGTTATGGCCAAAATTATTCTAGGGTCTAAAAGTGTAATTTTAGGGTTTATGATTAAGTCAAAAACTTAACTTTTTCAAAACCATCTCCAACTTCACAGAATGCTTGATTTTACTAAATCCAAGTTTGAGTTTAGTATATTTTGGCCCCATTATGGTACTATAGTCATTAAAATGCGAAAAATATGGTTTAGGAAATTCTGGACAGTTCTCGGTGCTATGGCGCGCTGTAGCACCTATTTTCCCGAGGTGCGGGTGCTACGGCGCGATGCAGTGCTTTCAGCCACTATGGCAGATTTCAGCATTGAGGTGTGCTGCAATGGATTACAATGCTGTGATGGGCGGCAGTGCTTTCAAGCGCTGCGGCGCGCTACGACACCAGATTTCACGAGAGCTAGGCGTTATGGTGCGCTGCAGTGTGCCCTGGCCGAGAGCTAGACACTACGGTGCACTATGGCATGCTATAACATAGCCAACCTAAGATTCGGGTGCTGCAGAGCTCAGTAGTGTCTTTTGGCTGAGAGCCAGGTTCTACGGCGAGCTATATCGCTCGACTGTGATTTTGCCTGTGTGAAAGCCAAAATGTGTCTCCTTTGGCACCAAAATAATTTTGATTTAGGGTGCCTCAAGTGCAGTGCCATATAATAATCGAAAGACTTTCTAAGGCCTTTCCATTGATACCAAAATTGATACGAAATGATTATTTTAGCAATACAAACAATGAAGCTAAAGGTCCAGGTACAAAAAACTCATATTTGCAGAATGGATTTTCCTCCCTAAAACATACTATCTTAATGAGCTCTAATGAATTATATATCCCAACCACATATTCTTAAGGATGTGAATAAGCATAAGAGCAAAAACATAGTAGACATTGGATCAAACCAATGGGGAAAATGAGAAGGTACCTTAGACTTGCAAATGACAGATTTCTCTAAATATTCTTGGGAGCTTGAGATTGAGGGTTAAGCTTATACTTCTTCTTCAACTACTAACAAGAGGAAGAAGAGGGCCCCATTAGGGTTTTAGAGTCATTTAACTGCAAAAAATGTAAGGCTTAGGCCATTCCGGACAGTTCTGACCAATTATGAACAGTTATGGGCACTACGGCACGTTGTAGCGCCTCCTGGCCGAGAGCTAGGGGCTATATCACGTTATGGAGGCAGTTTTATCGAGGCACAAGTGCTACGGTGTGCTACATCGCTTTTAAGTGCTGCGGTGGATTTTAGCGCGGTGGCGCTCGGCAGTAGATTTTAGCGTTGTGGCGTGCCGTAGCACTTTCAGGCACTGCGGTGCACTACAGCGCCAGATTTCCAGAGAGCTTGGTGCTATGGCATGCTGCAGCATTTTCTGGCCAATAGCCAAGCCCTACGGCATGCCAAAGTATCAGTTTTCCCAAAGTGTGGGCGCTATGGCACGCGACAGTTCTCTTAGGCGCTGTGGAGAATTTCAGTGTTGTGGTACGCTACAGCGCTTTCAAGTGTTGCGCGTGCTACGGCACCAGATTTCTCAAGAGCTAGGAGCGCTGCTGCATGCCCTGGCCAAGAGCTAGGTGCTCTGGCGTGCTATGGCATGGTACGGCATAGCCAACCCGAGATGTGAGCACTGTTGGGAGCTGTTGCACCTTCTGGCTGAGAGCCAGGCGCAATGGCACGCTGTATGCATGATGATGATTTTGCCTGTTAGAAAATCAGAACGTGTCCCATTTAGCTCCCAAATACTCTTGATTTAGGGTACCTCAAGTGCGGTTTTGTATACAGATGGAAAGGTCTTTCCAAGGTCTTTCCATTGATACCAAAATTGACACGAAACGATTATTTTAACAATGCAAACAATGAAGCTAAAGGTCCATGTGTACAAAACTCATATTTGTAGAATGGATTTTTTTCCCTAAAACTTACAGTCTTAGTGATCTCTAATAGATTTCATATCCCAACCAAAGATTCTTAAGGATGTGAATTAATATAGGAACAAAAATGGAGTAGCCATTGGATCAAACCAACGGGGAAAAGGAAGGGTACCTTAGACTTGCAAATTATAAATTTCTCTAAAGATACTTAGGAGCTTGAGAGATTGAGAGTTAAGCTACTTCTACTTCTTCAACTACTGGCAAGAGGAGGAAAAGGGACTGTAACAACCCAGGCTATTACCTTAGTCGATTATAATTAATCTTAGTCTTAAGACTAATCAGAAGTGCTAATTAGGTCAATTGGAGTCAACCTCTAAGACCAAGTCCAAATCAGGAGTCAAATGGATAGAATCCTGATTTCTAGAAAATTCAGAAACCCTAAAATTTGACCCATTTAAATTGACCTCGAATTGGAAAACAGACTTCGCCATTGCGCTCATTGCCCCCAAATTAGATAGGGGTGATATTTTCGTGTCAATCGGATGTCGTCAAAATTTCGACGAATATTTTAATAATAAAAATGCCCCAAAAATCGAGGAATCAAAATACTAGTTAGATCGAAAATCAGACCTTGCCATTGCGTTCATCACCCCTCAAATAGCTAGGAAAACATGCTTGAAATTTTGGAAAAAAAAAATTTAATTAATTACTTAACGGTGCCGTTATTTATTTACCCTGCCGTCAACTGTAGCCGACGGCGCCGTCTGATCAGATGGCGCCTTCGCAGTCGTTGGATCTGATCCAGATCCAATGGCTATGGAACCGCCGTCCTTGACCACTCCGTCCCGAGCGCCACGTGGCGCGCCCCGCAACCCTCCGGGCCAATCTGGCGCCTCCCTAGCCTCGGCGAGGTCGCCTGAGGCCCTATAAGGCCTCGGCCAAGAGTTGGGCTCCGGGTTTGCGAAACCGGAGCCCAGATCAAGCCCACCCGAGCCGACCCCAGTCCGTGTCCGTGAGCCATCGAATTTCAGGTACTGGGTCTCCCCCTATCCTCCATTTTTCGCCAATTTGACACCTAATAATTGTAGATCTAGGGTTAGGCTAGCAATCAACCGGACCTGATCGACCTCGATCAGGTCTGATCGACTCAGATCGAGGCTTGAAGCTTCGGGTCGAGCGAACGCACTGTCATCTGTAACCCTAGACCTAGGTTTAGGTTTTACCAGTGACCCCGGCCTCCTCCTGCGATGGTCCGCCCACCGACGTGTAGCCCCCGGCGAGGGCTATCGTCGGCCGTGCCGGCCGAGGTGGTCCGGCACCGGGAAGGTCGGCAAAAGCCGTGCCCTAGCTAGTGCCCTCGGGACCCCTCCACGGAGAAGACAAAGTCCGGGTCGGGCCGGTCGACCCGTGCCCGTCCCGACCTCGGCCGGGTCCGCGTAAGCCCAGTGGGGCCCACAGTGCCACGTGGCGCCATCCTGGCCTGCCACGTGTCATGTGGGACCCACAGGCAGAGTCCGCGCCTCTTCGGCTTCGGCCGTAGGGCCACTGCGCCATGTGGTAGCCACCCGGCGCGCCATGTGTCACATAGGGGCCCACACCCCGAGCCCCTGCGACTTTTCGGCTGCCAAAGTGGGCCCACAGTGCCACGTGGCAGCCACCCGGCATGCCACGTGTCAGGTGGGACCCACCGCCCGAAACATTTTGGCTCCTCAGTGGGGGCCACAATGCCACGTGGCAGCCTCTGGCAGTGCCACATGTCAAGTGGGACCCACAGCCTAATCACCCGTGACCTTTCAGCTTCCTTGTGGGACCCACAGCACCACGTGGCAGCCTCTGGGCATGCCACGTGTACAGTGGGTGCACATGCAGAGCAGCACCCAATCAGGTGCTGCCACGTGTCATAGGTGGAGCCCACTGCCTAGTCAGCCGATTAATTAGTTTAATTAATTACTATTAGCCGAATTAATTACAGTTAATAGTTAATTAAATTATGATTAGTGTTAATGACTTTTGAACAGTAATTTTATAATTAATTAACTGTAATTAGTAATTATAGGTTAATTATGATTATTTTAATTTTAATTAAATCTTAACACTAATTAGAATAATTAATTACTATTAAACAATAATTGTAATTAATTAGTCTTAACTAGGTAATTAGTGTATAATTAAGACTAAGCAAACAGTGATTAATAGTTAATTATTTTTCTACAGTAAAAATTATAATAATTAATATAATTAGATTAATTAATGGATTAATTAATGGAATTAATAATTAAGCTCTAATTAATGACAGATTAATTAATTATCAATATTTTCTGGAATATATATATATATATATATAACTTTACGAATGAACAGTAAATTAATTTAATGTGAATAAATGAATAGTAAATTAATACAAATTATATTTTCAAATAGTAAATCTTAAAAGTTTACTAACTTTTGTAGGATGATCCAAACATAGCCAATATAGGTCTCATTTTGATCAGAAAAATGTAAGGAATCAAATAACATAAGTCAAAAATTAATTTCAGGGTATGCATAACGAAGTAATATTTGATATAATTCAGTCCCACTAGGGTCCTAGGGACCTTAAAATACCAAAACCATAAAATTTTGACCATTACAGCGAAAACTGGGCAGTTTTTGAGAAATTCTACGCATTTTGCAATTTCAGGCGCTACAGCGAGCTGATACGCACTTAAGCGCTTTTCGCTTGGCAGCGCTCGGTATGGCTTTTCGCGTGGCAGCGCGTGACTAAAATAGGTTCACATTTGATATAACTCTGCCCCACTAGGGTCCTAGGGACCTTAAAATTTTAAAACCGTGAAATTTTGGCTATTTCAGCCAAAATTGGGCAGTTTTTAAGAAATTCTAGGCATTTTGCAATTTCGGGCGCTGAATCACGCTGGAGCGCTTTTCGCAGACACTGCATTTAATGCGGCTGGAGACATGACCTCTATCCTGAATTTTGTCTCTAGCCATCATTTCCTACAGCAGCCGTTTTTTATTAAATAGGGAAGCTTTGAGGTGATGTTTTGGGTAAAGAAATGAGATTATTGTCCCCTCACCATTAATGGAAAAATATTGCAATGATGAATGCAGAATTATTTATGGAAAATTTGGTTGCAAATGAAGAGGAGAATTTAGCCTCCCCCTGCTATAAATACCCCTCCTCTTGACTAGAGGAGGGTTTACAATTTTAGCAAAAATCCACTAAATAAGGAGGAGAGCCAAAGGAAGAGAAAACTCCCCAAGGGTGGCAAAGCAAGCTTTTGCAAAAGGAGAAGAGGAAGAAGACAGCACTAGCGACTTAAGGAGAGGATAATTAGAAGGAGAAGAAGTATTCCGGAGAACTTCTACGGAACGTTCCTAGTATGCAAATTTAACTAGCGACCGCTGGAGCGCTTTTCACGCGGCAGTGCGCTGGAGTGCTTTTCGCGTGACAGCACTTTTCATGCTGCAGGGAGCGGCTAAAATAGGTTCACATTTGATATAATTCAGTTCCGCTAGGGTCCTGGGGACCTTAAAATACGAAAATCATGAAGTTTTGGCCATTTCAGTCAAAACTGGGCAGTTTTTAAGAAATTCTAGGCATTTTATAATTTCAGGCACTGCAGCGTGATGAATCGCGCTGGAGCGCTTTTCGCACGGTGGCGCGTGGCTAAAATAGATACACATTTGATATAATTCTGTCCCGCTAGGGTATAAGGGACTATAAAATACCAAAATCGTGAAATTTTGGCAATTTAAACCAAAATTGGACAGTTTTTAAGAAATTCTAGGCATTTTGCAATTTTAGGCGTTGTAGCGCACTAAATTGCGCTGGAGCGCTTTTCGAGCGGCAGCGCGTGATAGCATTTTTCGCGCGGCGGCGCACGGTAGCACTTTTTGCACTGCAGGGCGCCGCTAAAATAGGTTCACATTTGATATAATTCAATCCTACTAAGGTCCTAGGGACCTTAAATGTCACAACCCAGGTTGTTACCTAGGTCGATTATGACTAATCTTAGTCTTAAGACTAATCATAAGTGCTAATTAGGTCAATTGGAGTCAACCTCTAAGACCTAGTCCAAATCAGGGGTCAAACAGATTCAATCCTGATTTCTGAAAATTCATAAACCCTAAAAGTTGACCCATACAAAAAGATCTCGGATTGAAAAATGGACTTCGCCATTGCGCTCATTGACCCCAAATTAGCTACGAGTGAAGTTTTCGTGTCAATCGGAAGTCGTTGAAAATTCGAAGAATATTTTAATAATATTAAATACCCTGAAAATCGAAGTATCAAAATACTGGTCGGATCCAAATTCTGACCTCGTCGTTGCGTTCATCACCCCTCAATTAGCTAGGAGTGAGTGTTTGAGAGTTTTTGGGAATTTTCAGGAATTAATTAATTAAATAAAATTAATTAGGTTTATTATGAATTTAAAATAAATTATGTTTATTAATTTTTATAAAAAGTTCACGCTCCGTTAAGACGCCCGACGCCGTCAACCCATTTCTTCTTTCGCCGTTCGGGCCGTCCGTCAGATTAGACGGACCGTTCTGAACCGTCTGATCATGATCAGACGGTCTGCGTTCCCCCGTCCCCGTCCCGAACCCTAAGGCGCCACGCGGCACCCCCACCGCTTGCACGGCCTATCCACGACGTAACCGGACCTCGGTGAGTCCACCCGTGGCCATTAAGGACCACCTCTCGACCTCCCCCCCACCCGACGCGTAATCGAAGACGCTAGAAGATCCGGAAGAGCCGTTCGAACCCTAGCCCATTCGACGCTCATTCAGGTACCTACCTCTCCCGATATCTCCTTTAGATCAAGCCTTTCAAAGTATGCATGTATTGTTATCCTGATATGCCGAACTCACGACTTATTGTCGATAGTATCGAGTGCGAGGGTGAGGTTTGGGCGCCGGGTTCCCGTAAGGTAACCATTAGGGCTTGATATAACTCGCGACCTAGATGGCTCCGAGGCTTGCTCAATCCACGGTTGGGAAGATCTCGTCGACCTCTTCACGACGGTAGGCGAGTCGAGGTCCTCCGGCACCAGGACGGCCACCTAAAGCGAAGCCCTAGTGCCCCCGTCGCAGCTGCAATCTCGGGAAGACGAAGCGACCCGGGTCACGCCGGGTCAAGCGCGACCCGGCCCACTCCCACGCGGACCCGTTCACGTGTGCGAGCGCGGGCATTAGTGGGCCCCCGCTCCGCGGCTCACGCGCTGCCGCATTGTCTGGTGGGCCCCGCCACTGTGCTACGGTCGCCTCGACCGCAGCGGTGGGCCCCACACGCAGCGCAGCGGCCAATCACGGCCCACCGCGTGCCCCGTGTGTTCCATGGGCTCTGCCGCGCCCTCTCAGTGTCCGCCATGTGGCAAGTGGCAGGCCCCGCACAATGATGACCTGTAGAAAATAAATAATAATATTAGTATTATTTTATTGTTAATTAATGTTAATTTAGGTTTATTAGTAATTAATTTAGATTGACAGTTAGTTCATTAATACTAATTAATGATAATTAGCCATTAATCCTTATAAAATAGTAAGATAATATTAATATTATTTAATTATAATATTAATAATTAACTAGTGGATAGATTAGCTTATTAATTAAGAACTAATTTAGCTGAGTAGTAGATTAGTGCAGTTAATTATTATTAAACAATAAGTAGATAATTAATAAATTGATAGTCATTAGTAAATTAGTTAGTCATTAATTAATCAATAACCAAATAGTAATTATAGTTAATTAAAATTTCTGTTAAATAATTAATCAGTAATTATTAATTATTAATTAACTAATAATATATTATGAACAGTAATACAATATATATATATATATATAATTAGATTAATTAATATACTTAGGACTAATTAATTATAAATAGTAAACATAGGTTGTTAGGAAAATAATTAAGGATGGGTTAGTATTAAATCTTAATTAAATAGTAATTAAACTTAAACCTAATTGAACACTAATAAATATAATATTATATTAACTAATAGTTTAATTAGCAATGAATATTAATTATTCACAGCTTGATTAAGTAATTATGAAATTCAGGAAAATAAAATTTGAACTTTATGAATGAACATTAAAATAATTTAATTTGAATAAATGAATAGTAAATTAATTCAAATTGTATTTTTGAATAGTAAAACTTAAAAGTTTAATAACTTTTTGTATGATGATCCAAACATAGCCAATAAGGTCTTAAAATACTCAGAAAAATAATTAAAATCAAATGGCGTAATGTAAAATTTAATTTCGGGGTACGTATAATGAGGTAGCATTTTAAGACCTCTTTAGGACCCCATAACTTTTGACTTAGTTATCAGAATATAGTCAATATGGGTTTTAAAATGCTTAGGAGAGCGGCCTCATCATTGTAGTAGTATTAGTTTTCTCATTTGGACATCTGGATAAAAGTCAACCATAGAATTCAGAGTTGACTTTAGTGAAAAATGACCAAATTACCCCAATAATTCAAATGACCATAACTTGGTCAAATCAACTCCAAATTCAAAAATTCAAGATGCTAACTAGTTTAGAATTTCAATGTTACCAATAAACTGAAATAACATTTAGGTTCTGAACTCTAGGAATTTAGAAAATGACCAAAATACCCCCAACCTTAGTTAGGTCATAACTTGACCATTTGAGGTCTAAATTGGGTCTACTCCCTACCTACATACTCAGTCCATTATAAGGAAGCTATAGAAATTGAGTTTGCTGAAATTAGACTTCAAACGAAAAAGTTCAGTTTTTGTCACCCGTTAACCAACTTGAATTTACCAAATTGCCCTTCCAACATAAAACATCCATAACTTAGTCAATTGATCTCAGAATGCAGTGTTCTTGGACTCTATGAAATCCTTGAACAATAACCTACCATAAACTGTATAGAAACTTAGTTTTTAGTAGAGTGAAAATTACTTAAATGCCCTTAAGATAAAAACCTTAATTTGGACCTATAGGACCCATTTCCCGTCCAAATTGAACATACTTACTATTAATATTCAAGTTAGGCAGTAAGAAATCATATAGAAAAGAGAAACTTCAATTTGGACACTTAAATCAAAAGTTGACTTTTCGGACCCTTAAGTAGGGGCAAAATGGTCCTTTTGCCAAAAATTTAGGATAAACACCCTTAACTTTTAATTAGTCTTTTAAAATACTAAAATTTACGTTATAACCATATTAGTGAAATTTAAGTAAGTAAAATCAACAGTTAGGTCAGATTTTAGAATTTTCATAAGTCTTTACCACTACACCTTAAGGACCATTCCTAAGACTGGGACTAGATCATAGGTTAAAATTCATTTATTGGGTAAATGGGTTACTCAATGGGTGAAACCTTGGTTTTATTAGTTTCTAGAATTTTTCAACTTATTTTTGATTATTTTATCTTTTAACTTTAGATATAAGATAAGAGATTCATCCTATTAAGTTTGATTACTTAATAGGATTGGCCTAAATTATTAGATCACTTTTTAAAACTTAGATCTTAGGTCTTATCCTTTTTGGATTATGTGATTAAGCCCAATCTTGTGGTGTTTAATCCATAATCTATAGTTTAGTAGTTTTTAGTTACAACGTCTAAAATTATCAAATAGGTTGTAATAATTTGTTACTCAACTTTTATAGTCGACATTGATTTGGTATATTAGGACCTAGCTAGTCCTGATATTTTGTAACATGTAAGGACGAATTTCTAAGTTACACTTGATATGTGGGAAAATGGTGATCCTGAACTTGTGTAATTTGGAATAGTTAGAACGGATAATAGAAAACAGATGGTATCACCATATTAGTGGAGTCCCTTGCTTATTTTGATACTTTGTGCTACGCATTCCTTGTGTATTTGAGCTTATTTTCTTGGACATTTCATATAAGATAATTTTGTGCATGAAAATGAAAACTTAAAATATTAGGATAACAATTGCCTTTGGGTCTGGTTTGTGGAGATTATGGTGCACATTTGCCCCGATGGACAGGGGCAAGGTGAGATCAGGATGCCTAACATTCTCATTGAGGAGAGTGTGTTAAGCTTGGGACCCGTATAGTCTTACAAACATGCTTGACTCCTCAGTTGTTTCTAATAGTTGTTCATAGAAACAAAAGTAAAACAACTAAAATATGTTGCATAAGTATTGTCTGCCTCTTCAGTCATGCAGTATGTTCAGTATGTTTACAGATTGAGATGTATATATATGTGGGCCAGTTGGCCAAGTTTTATGATATGGCAGTCAGTATACAGAGTTTGATGTGCAGTTTTAGTATTTGGCTATATTTTGGCATTGATTATTCAGTCAGCTATTTTTTTGTACAGCTTATATACAGTAGGATGTTAGATTTTGTTGCTATTTAAATATATCACTGCTGAGATTTATTATTAAAATTTGCATATTTTATTTGATCACCAGCATGTATTATGATGTAACATTTTCTTTCAGCATATGTTTAGTTACTTTTATTATATGCCCTGTTTTGTTTACCTCGCTTCTAAGGCATGTCTTAGCCTCCTTAGTTTAAGTTATAAATGTTATTTGTAGTTTTTCCTCTTTTTATTGTATTGCTAGTTGCTCCTATATATACTGTTGCTTAGGAAAATTGTGTAAAGTGGTGATATTATAAAACGTATAAAAATATATTAGCATAAAATGTACTTAAACAAATTATCTAACAAGATTTTCTCTTTCTTTGGCTGGGGCCCTACATTGTGAAATTGACAATAGCAGGCATAGAGCAGGTAGAGGATCTAATACCTGAGGAGGAGCCATACCTAGAGGAGGAGCAGCAGCTCGGACCAGAGCATATATAGTCTTTAGATTTATTATGAGGATGAGTGTATTTATATTTCCCTTTTTATTTTAATTTTAAATGTTGTAATAATACAGGTACCCTTGACTGTGAATTTGGACTTATATGCTTATATTCTGAGTTATATTTTGCACTTATGTAAAATTATGATGCTTGGATGTCATTTATTGCTTCTGCACTCTGTACGTTTACTTATATAGTGACTGTTAGATTGATTCTGTGTTAATCCTTCCCTAATCAGGTGGATTGTGGAGTTTATCCTAATCCAATGGTAAGTGAGGGGTTAGCCAAAGTGACACTTCACCCTTAACCTAATCCTTTGGCGGATTAAGGGTGCGGGGCGCCACATTAAAATACCAAAACTGTAAAGGTTTGGCAATTTCAGTCAAAACTGGGCCGTTTTTAAGTAATTGTAGTCATTTTATAATTTCAAGAGCTGCAGCGCGCTGAATCGCGCTGGAATGCTTTTCGCGCGGTAGCGCTTTTTGCGCTACAGGTCGCATCTAAAATAGGTTCACATTTGATATAATTCAGTTCCGCTGGGGTCCTAGGGACCTTAAAATCCCAAAACCATGAAGTTTTGGCAATTTCAGTCAAAATTGGGCAGTTTTTATAGAAATTTTTGGCATTTTGCAATTTCAGGCGCTACAGCGCGCAGAATCGCGATGGAGCGCTTTTCGCACTATAGGGCGCGGTAGCGCTTTTTGCGCGGCAGCGCGCGATTAAAATAGGTTCAAATTTGATACAATTCTGTCCCACTAGGGTCCTATGGACCTTAAAATACCAAAACCTTGAAATTTTGGTCATTTCAGCCAAAACTGGATAGTTTTTAAAAAATTCTAAGCATTTTGCAATTTCAGGCGTTGCAGCGCGCTGAATTGCACTGGAGCACTCTTAGCCTGGCAGCGCACGGTAGCGCTTTTTGCGCGGCAGAGCGAGGTAGCACTTTTCGTGCTGCAGCGCGCGATAGCGCTTTCCGCACGATATCTCGCGGCTAAAACAGGTTCACATTTGATATAATTCAATCCCATTATGGTTTAAGGGGCCTTAAAATACAAAAATTGTGAAATTTTGGCCATTTCAGCCAAAACTGGGCAGTTTTTAAGAAATTCTAGGTATTTTGTAATCTCAGGCGCTGAAGCGCGCTGGAGCGCATTTTTGAGCGGGAGCGCTTTTCGCGCGGGCGGCGGGCGGTAGCGCTTTTTGTGCGATAATTCGTGGCTAAAATTGGCTCACATTTGTTAAAATTCAGTCCCACTAGGGTCCCGGTACCTTAAAATACAAAAATCGTGAAGTTTTGGCCATTTCAGTCAAAACTGCGTAGTTTTTAAGAAATTCTAGGCATTTTGCAATTTCAGGCACTGCAACGCGCTGAATGGCGCTGGAGCGCTTTTCGCACGGCGGCGCGTGGCTAAAATAGGTACACATTTGATATAATTCAGTCTCACTATCCAAGGGACCTTAAAATACCAAAATCGTGAAATTTTGGCAATTTAAGCCAAAACTGGATAGTTTTAAAGAAATTCTAGGCATTTTGTAATTTTAGGCGCTGCAGCGCGCTGAATCGCCCTTGAGCGCTTTTCGAGCGGCAGCGCGCGGTAGCGTTTTTCACGCGGCAGCGCATGGTAGCGCTTTTCGCGCTGCAGGGCACGGCTAAAATAGGTTCACATTTGATATAATTCAGTCCCGCTAGGGTCTTAGGGACCTTAAAATACCAAAACTGTGAAGTTTTGGCCATTTCAGTCAAAACTGAGCAGTTTTTAAGAAATTTTAGGCATTTGCACTTTTAGGAGCTGAGCGAGCTGAATCGCGCTAGAGCGCTTTTCGCGCTGTAAGGCGCGGCTAAAATAGGTTCACATTTGATATAATTCAGTCCCACTGGGTCCTAGGGACCTTAAAATACCAAAATAGTGAAGTTTTGGCATTTGAGTCAAAATTGGGCTGGTTTTAAGAAATTCTAGGCATTTTGCAATTTCAGGCGCTGTAGCGCGCAAAATTGCGCTGGAGCGCTTTTCGCGCTGGAGCGCTTTTCGCGCTGCAGGGCACGGTAGCACCTTTCGCGCTGCCGCACGCAGTTAAAATATATTCACATTTGATATAATTCTGTCCCACTAGGGTCCTAGGTACCTTAAAATTCCAAAACCGTGAAATTTTAGCCATTTCAGCCAAAACTGGGCAGTTTTTAAAAAATTCTAGGCATTTTACAATTTCAGGCGCTGCAGCGCGCTGAATAGCGCTAGATCTCTTTTCGCGCGGCACCGCGCAGTAGCCATTTTCGCGCTACAGTGCTTGGTAGCTCTTTTTGCGCGGTATCGCTTTTCGCGCTCCAACGCACGGCTAAAATAGGTTCACATTTGATATAATTGTGTCCCACTAGTGTCCTAGGGACCTTAAAATACCAAAACCGAGAAATTTTGGCAATTTCAGTAAAAACTGGGCAGTTTTTAAGGAAATCTAGGCATTTTGCCATTTTAGGCGCAGTAGTGCGCTGAATCGCGCTGAAGCGCTTTTCGCGCGACAATGCACAAGAGCGCTTCTCGCGCTGCAGTGCTCGAGAGCGCTTTTTGAACGGCAGCGCGCTTCTAAAATATGTTCACATTTGATATAATTCTGTGCCACAAGGGTCCTAGGAACCTTAAAATTCCAAAACTGTGAATTTTGGTTATTTTAGCCAAAACTGGGCTGTTTTTAAGAAATTCTAAGCATTTTACAATTTCAGGCGCTCCAGCTCGCTGAATCCCGCTGGAGCGCTTTTCGCGCAGAAGTGCGCGGGAGGGCATTTCGTGCTGCAGTGCACCGTAGTGCTTTTCGCGCGGCAGCACGCGGTAGCGCTTTTCGCGCGACAGCGCACGACTAAAATAAATTCACATTTGATATAATTCTGTCCCACTATGGTCCTAGGGACCTTAAAATACCAAAACAGTAAAATTTTGGCCATTTTAGCCAAAACTAAGCAGTTTTTAAGAAATCTTTGGCATTTTACAATTTTAGGCGATGCAGCGCGCTGAATCGCGCTGCAGCGCTTTTGGCCCAGCAGCGCACGGTAACACTTTACGCGCTACAGTGCGCGGTAGCGCTTTTTGCGCGGCAGCCTGCAGCTAAAATAGCTTCACATTTGATATGACTCAATCCCACTATGGTCTTAAGGACCTTAAAATGCAAAACCGTAAAAGTTTGGCCATTTCAGCGAAAACTCGGCAGTTTTTAAGAGATTCTAGGCATTTAGCAATTTCAGGCGCTGCAACGCGCTGAATCACACTGGAGCGCTTTTCGCGCGGCAGCGCGCGATTGCACTTTTCGTGCTACAGCACGCGATAGCTCGCAGTTTTTAAGAAATTTCAGGCATTTTGCAATTTCAAGCGCTGTAGCACACTAAATCACGCTGGAGTGCTTTTCGAGCGACAGCGTGTGAGAGCGCTTTTCGTGCTGTAGCGCACGGTAGCGCTTTTTGCGTGGCTGCACGCGGCTAAAATAGGTTCACATTTGATATAATTTAGTCCCATTAGGGTCCATGGGACCTTAAAATACTAAAACCGAGAAATTTTGGCCATTCAAGCCAAAACTGGGCAATTTTTAAGAAATTTTAGGCATTATGCAATTTCTGGTGCTGCAGCGCGTTGAATCACGCCAGAGCGCTTTACGCGCAGTAGCGATTTTCGCACGGCAGCTCTTTTCGCACGGCAGCTCTTTTCGCACGGTAGCACGCGGCTAAAATAAGTTCACATTTGATATAATTCAGTCCCACTATGGTCAAATGGATCTTAAAACACCAAAACCGTGATGTTTTGGCCATTTCAACCAAAACTAAGCCGTTTTTAAGAAATTTTTTGCATTTTGCAATTTCAGGCGCTGCAGCGCGCTCAACCGCGTCGGAGCATTTTTCGCACGACAGCGCCTGGTACTGCTTTTCGTGCTGCAGCACGAGGTATGGCTTTTCGCGCCGCAGTGCGCGATAGCTTTATTCGCGCGGTAGCTTGCGGCTAAAATAAGTTCATATTTGATATAATTCAGTCCCAATATAGTTATAGGCATCTTAAAATACCAAAACTGTGAACTTTAGGCTATTTCAACCAAAACTGCATAGTTTTTAAGGAATTCTGGGCACTTTGCAATTTCAGCCGTTACAGCGCGGTGCAAAGCACTGCAGTGCGCTGGAGTGCTTTTCGTGGTGCAGCGCGCGGTAGCGCGCAGCTAAAATATGTTCACATTTAATATAATTATGTTCCAATAGAGTCCTAGGCATCTTAAATTACTAAAACCGTGAAGTTTTATCCATTTCAGCCAAAACTGGGCAATATTTAAGAAATTCTAGGCATTTTGTAATTTCAGGCGCTGCAACGCGTTGAATTGCACTGGAGCACTTTTCGCGCGGTAGCGCTTTTTGCGCGGCAACGCGCAGTAGCGCTTTTCGCGTTGCAGTACTCGCTAGCGCTTTCTGCGCGGTAGCGCGCGGCATCACTTTTCGCGCTCCAGCGCGTGGCTAAAATAGGTTCACAGTTGATATAATTCAGTCCACTAGGGTGCTAGGGACCTTAAAATACCAAAATCGTGAAGTTTTGGCCATTTCAGTCAAAACTGGGCAGTTTTTAAGAAATTCTAGGCATTTTGTAATTTCAGGCCCTGCAGCGCTTTTCGCGCGGCAGCGTCTGGGGGAGCACTTTTTACGCTGCAGTGCGTGGTAGTGCTTTTTGCGCAGCACCACCACGGCTAAAATAGGTTTACATTTGATATAATTCTGTCCTACTAGGGTCCTAAGGACCTTAAAATCACAAAACCGTGAAATTTTGGCCATTTCAGCCAAAACTGTGCAGTTTTTAAAAAATTCTAGGAATTTTGCAATTTCAGGCGCTGCAGCGCGCTGAATCGCGCTGGAGCGCTATTCGCGTGACATTGCGCGGTAGCGCTGGAGCGCTATTCGTGCGACATTGCGCTGTAGCGCTTTTCGCGCTGCACAATGCGGCAACGCTTTTACGCAGCAGCGCCCGACTAAAATAAGTTCACATTTGACATAATTCTATCCCATTAGGTTCCTAGGGACCTTAAGATTCCAAAATCATGAAATTTTGGCCATTTCAGCCAAAATTGGGCAGTATTTAAGAAATTTTATGCATTTTGCAATTTCAAGCGCCGCAACGCACTGAATCGTGCTGGAGCGCTTTTCGCGCGGCAACGCGCAGTAGCGCTTTTCGCGTTGCAGTGCTCGTTAGCGCTTTTCACGCGGCAGCACGCAGTATCACTTTTTGCGCTCCAGTGCGTGGCTAAAACAGGTTCACATTTGATAAAATTCAATCCCACTAGGGTCTTAGGGACCTTAAAATTCCAAAACTGTGAAATTTTGGCAATTTTAGCTAAAACTGAGCAGTTTTTAAGAAATTCTATGCATTTTGCAATTTCAGGCGCTGCAGCACGCTGAATGGCACTGGAGCGCTTTTCGCGCAGCAGCGCGCAGCTAAAATAGGTTTACATTTGATATAATTCAGTCCCACTACGGTCCTAGGGACCTTAAAATACAATAATTGTGAAGTTTTGACCATTTCAGCCAAAACTAAGTAGTTTTTAAGAAATTGTTGGCATTTTTCATTTTCAGGCGCTGTGCGCGCTGAATCGCGCGGCAGCGCGCGGTAGCGCTTTTCCTGCTGCAGCGCGTGGTAGCGCATTTCACGCTGCAGTGCGTTGCTAAAATAGGTTCACATTTGATATAGTTCAGTCCTACTAGGGTCCAAGGGACCTTAAAATAAAAAAAATCGTGAAATTTTGGCCATTTCAGCCAAAACTGGGTAATTTTTAAGAAATTCTATGCATTTTGCAATTTCAGGCGCTGCAGCGCGCTGAATCGCACTGGAGCATTGTTTGCGCGGCAGCACACAGTAGCGTTTTTCGTGCTGCAGCGCGCGATATGGCTTTTCGCGCGGCAGCGGGTGATAGCGCTTTTCGCGCGGTAGCTCGTGGCTAAAACAAGTTCACATTTGATATAATTCAGGCCCACTAGGGTCCAAGGGACCTTAAAATATAAAAACCGTGAAGTTTTGGCCATTTCAGTCAAAAATTGACAGTTTTTAAGAAATTATATGTATTTTGCAATTTCAGGCGCTGCAACGCTTTTCGCGCGGCAACGCGCAGTAGCGCTTTTCGCGTTGCAGTGCTCGCTAGCGCTTTTTGCGCGGCAACGCTCGGTATCGATTTTCGCACTCCAGCGCGCGGCTAAAATAGGTTCACATTTGATATAATTCAGTTGCACTATGGTCCTAGGGACCTTAAAATACCAAAACCATTAAGGTTTGGCCATTTCTGTCAAAACTTGGTAGTTTTTTAGAAATTCTAGGCATTTTGCAATTTCAGGCGCTGCAGTGCCCTGAATCGCACTAGAGCGCTTATCGCGCGGTAGCGATTTACACGCGGTAGCGCTTTTGGCACGGTAACGCACGGGAGCACTTTTCGCGCTGCAGTGCGCGGTAGTGCTTTTCGCGCAGCACCGCACAGCTAAACTAGGTTCACATTTGATAAAATTCTATCCCACAGGGTCCTTGGGACCTAAAATACCAAAATAGTAGCTCCAAAATAGGAGCCCTCAGGTGAGTAAGGTCCGGTCGATCCAGACCGTCTCACAGATGGATTCGGGTCCCATTCGACGCATCTGACCATGGTGATCATGTAGCGATCGGGTTCTGGTCGTGCCGTAGTGAGGATGCACCGAAATTTGGCGATTAGGTTTCCCCTAATCGGATCCTTGGCTCGTGACGAAGGAGCGGGGACGACAGCACTGTGCGGGCCGGGTCGACCCATGACTCGCGTTATGCGACAGTGCCGGATCTTCGGGTCCCGGTCGACCCGCGTGGTTCGGATTACGGGCCGAGCTGTCTTAATTAATATCGAATTATTTGAATTATTTTCCTTAAGGAAAATAATTCCAATATTCAAATCATAGGATTTTGATTAAATAAAAATATAGGATGTATTATTTGAATAACCTTTAATCCATTGGTCCAAATCCTATGATATTATATATGAAAATGATCAGCAAAACATAAGGGACCAGAATATAAAATAAAATTGGACATCTGATGGTTAGATCTTTAATTATTACTTAATTTCAATGGATCTTAATTAGGATGATTTAGTAATTGTACTTATCCAAATTGTATGTTTAAGGTGCCATTAGTTCACTTATAATGAGTAGAATGCATGAACTAGGGGATTTATTTTTCTGAGTTATATATTTTAACATATGCCATAATCTTATTAAATCTTAATTAGTGAAAATTAGGGTTTATACTTACTGGATCTTAGCAAACTTAGGCTCTGATTAAATGTATGATTAAACAAAACTTGGGTGCTAAATTCCATGCAATCCTGATGGTTGGATTTATACTTATGTGCTAATCCATTTTGAATTGAATTAGGGTTTGATTAGCACTAAGTATCCCCTGTTTTATAAAAATTTGATTATCAAAAGTGACTTATAACATTAAGTTAGATGTACTGAAAACATCTAGGTAAATCTAGTAAGTATAACTTGATCCAATCTAAATTTGAGAACCTTAAACACCTTAATTAACTTAAGAAATCTTAAGACTTGGATCAAGCTTTTAAGACTTGATCTAGGTTTGAGATTGCCAGCAATAATACATAATTAACTCACTAATTTGATATTGATCATTAACTAAATTCATGATCTTAATTAAAGAATGATAGGGGTCCAACCATAATATACTTAATTAAGGTCCAAATCCTTAAGAACCTTAACTTAATCAACTTGATAATTAGAATATGGACTTGAAATTTTCCAATAATGCATTCTAATTTGATATTAATTCTAAACCTTTGAATTAGACAAATTACGGTTAATAATAGTCGTATGTGACTTTTCAATCTGAACCAAATCTTAAGATCCTTGATTTGCTCCTAAGCAAGACTATTAGCATAAAAGATTAATAAAACCATCTGATTTAATAATTGATCTTAAACTTTAATAATATTGTGGATTTGAATCCCTTATCCCTACATTAAGGTGTGATCAGATAGCTTAATCATCTGGTCTGATCATTCTAAATCTAAGTACAGAATAGAATCAAAAGTGTTAATATTAGAAATTAGAATTGGAGATCTTAAGCATTTCTTCATAAGGTTGTTCTAAAAATATTTAAAAGACCTAAAATACATCTACCTTGTGGTAGGAGATCCTTGTATGATTCATTGAGGTAGCTGTTTAGATAACCTTTGAAACCTTAGAAATTGATCTTAACCTCTTGTGGTAGAGTTCACCTAAAAACCTTAGAATGACACTTCTCTTCGTGGTAGAATCCATGTTGGGTGATCCTTGATCACAAGTTAGTAAAACATTATATAATTCTCACCCAGTGAGTATAAGTATTACCAGCTCTAATAATTCTTTAGTCTATTAAATAGTCTTGTGAGAACCCCGATTATTGGGTGGTGTAGTATAGTATACCCATAGTACTGGTTCTCCAGTAATATTCAGAATTGGTTGATTCATTATAATAAGGACTTATGAGCAGGTTCTATCCTGCGGGATTAGACGAATACAGTCCCATTAGAATAAATCATTCAAGCCTAAGAGTGTATTAAATGGGTACTCATTCCTTAGTTTAATTGAAATATATGTTGCCAATGGGCAATGCCTATTAGCGAAGACCGCTTCAATAGGTGTGGCTCAAATAAACTAAATAATGAGATTAACCTCCCTTATGACACTGAGTATGGTTGTGAGTAGAGCATTTTAATACTTAGCTTGAGATACAAAATTATTATCGGGTGATGCCTTCTAATGAAGATCGCATTATTAGGGTGGCCTAATCAAATTAAGTAATAGGAGCACTTTTCTTGCATTATACTAAATATGTGTATACAAACACCCCATCTAGTGATCTTTAAATAAATATGCAACTTTAATTAATCATCAATCTAGAAGTTAGGAGTCAGAATCCTTTTAGAAGGATTCTACACAGTGGGGACTTAGAATTTATTATCGTTTCTTACTAAACTCTTCATTGAATTTTTCATTCATTCAACAGTGGCATAAGCATAAGCATAAACATGAATTTGACTCATTCATTCTATTGTGATACATGGGTATCAGTGATATTGTATGGGTTATGAAATGTGTTATACACAGACTGGGGAATTTCAGGGTGCATCTGCGTCACCATATTGACCTCCTAACTAGTGTATTTATATTGGACTGTACTACTCATACGCCTTCAGTGATAGTTCTGGGATATACCGTGATGTAGCATATTTGTGTGCATCATTTTAGTGACATATAGTGCAGCATATAGCATCTCTTTCATCATGGTGTTTATTTTACTATCAGTTTTCATTTGGCGATAGCGTCACTTTAACTGGCCTTTACTGCTCTATTTACTTAGAATTTACAGTTTTCTTTACTATGCGCTTTTCCTCAGTTCTTTTACAGTTTTGCTTTACTTTTCTATTTGTTATGTTTAGTTTAGTTTTGTATAGTTAGTTGCGATGTGTTAGACTGTCTAACACGGGGTACTTTTGGAATACGGCAATTTGCTAGATCCCGAGCAGTTTGTGGAGGCAGGTCAGAAGGACATACTGGAGACCCAAGAGGAGCATGTGGAGCTGTAGTGGATCGAGCACCTACTTTTACTTATTAGCTCATTTCAGCATTATAAATAGACTCCTTATGTTTCTGCATTTTAAATCTATTTGTAATAAGCTCTGGATGTATTTTACTTTTCTTTTTAGAGACGAATGGCTATTACTGCTTGTGATGAATGTATTCTGGATGATTTGCTTTTAGCTTCTGCACTCTGTTATACTACTATACTTAGTATTGTGATGTGATCAGCATACTAGAAATTCTAATATATATTGATAACGTATATCGGGTTCTTATTTACCTCCTTAGACCTTGTACACGTACTAGCCTAATATCTAAGATAAGCATTTCACTCTTATCTTAGGTATTGGATCTCGATCCTACTCTTAGAGTTCGAGTTAGCAGCCTTCAGCATGGCTCAGTTCTTACTAGCCTATTCGGGGAGATGGGTTTTGCTTGTTTACCCCGCCTTCTCGAGTAGCGCACCGCTCCGCCCCCAAGGTTGAGGTACATTACTTTTTTTTTGCGCGCGGCGACGGGACGAGGCGTTACAGCGCGGTAGCACTTTTCGTATTGCAGCGCGCGATAGCGCTTTTCGCGCGACAGCTCGCGGCTAAAATAGGTTCACATTTGATATAATTCAGTCCCCCTAGGGTCCTAGGGACCTTAAGATACCAAAATCGTGAAATTTCAGCTATTTCAACAAAACTGGGCAATTTTTAAGAAATTCGAGGCATTTTGCAATTTCAGGTGCTGCAGCGCACTGAATTGCGTTGGAGCGCTATTCGCGCGGTAATGCGCGATAGCGCTTTTCGTGCTGCAGTGCTCGATAGCTCTTTTCGCGAGGCAGCGCGCGGTAGCGCTTTTCGTGCTCTAGCACGCGGCTACAATAGGTTCACATTTGATATAATTCAGTCCGCTAGGGTCCTAGGGACCTTAAAATCCCAAAACCGTGAAGTTTTGGCCATTTCAGTCAAAACTGGGCAATTTTTAAGAAATTCTAGGCATTTTGCAATTTCAGACGCTGCAGCGCGCTGAATCGCGCTGGAGCGCTTTTCGCGCGGCAGCTCACGGGAGAGCTTTTGATAATGCAGTGCACGGTAGCGCTTTTAGCGCGGCAGCGCGCTTCTAAAATAGGTTCATATTTGATATAATTCAGTCCCACTATGGTCCGAGGGACCTTAAAATACCAAAACCGTGAAGTTTTGGCTATTTCAGCCAAAACTAAGTAGTTTTTAAGAAATTCTTAGCAATTTGAAATTTCAGGCGCTGCAGCGCGCTGAATCGCGCTGGAGCATTTTTCATGCGGCAGCACGCAGGAGCGCTTTTCGTGCTGCAGTGCGCAGTATGGCTTTTCGCGCTGCAGCTCGCGGCTAAAACAAGTTCACATTTGATATAATTCAGTTCCACTAGGGTCTTAGGGACCTTAAAATATCAAAACCATAAAATTTTGGCTATTTTAGCCAAAATTGGGCAGTTTTTAAGAAATTCTAGGCATTTTGCAATTTCAGGCGCTGCAGCGCGCTGAATCGCGCTGAAGCGCTTTATGAGCAACAGCACGCGGGAGAGCTTTTCGAGCGGCAGCCCGCGGGAGCACTTTTCAGGCGGCAGCGCGCGGTAGCACTTTTCGTGCGATAACGCGCAGCTAAAATAAGTTCACATTTGATATAATTTAGCCCCACTAGGGTCCAAGGGACCTTAAAATACCAAAACTGTGAAGTTTTGGCCAATTCTGCCAAAACTGCAAAGTTTTTAAGGAATTCTGGGAATTTTTCAATTTCAGTCGTTATGGCGTGCGGAAAGCAATGGAGCGTGCTGGAGCGCTTTTCGCGCGGCAGCGCTTTTCATGCGGCAGCGCTTTTTGCGCGGCAGCGCTTTTCGTGCGGCAGCGCTTTTTGTGCGGCAGCGCTTTTCGCGTGGTAGCTCTTTTTCGCACGGTAGCGCATAGCTAAAATAGGTTGACATTTGATATAATTGAGTCCCACTAGGGTCCTTGGGACCTTAAAATACCATAACCATGAAGTTTTGGTCATTTCAGCCAAAACTAAGCAGTTTTTAAAAAATTCTTGGAATTTTGGAATTTCAGGTGCTGCAACGCGCTGAATCGCGCTGGAGCGCTATTCACGCGGTAGCGCTTTTCGGGCGATAGTACTTTTTGCGCGGCAACGCGGCTAAAACAAGTTCACATTTGATATAATTCAGGCGCACTATGGTCCAAGGGATCTTAAAATACAAAAACCATGAAGGTTTGGCCATTTCAGTCAAAACTGGGCAGTTTTTAAAAAATTTTAGGTATTTTGCAATTTCAGGCGCTGAATTGCGCTGGAGCGCTTTTTGCACGGCAGCGCGCGGGAGAGTTTTTCGCACTGCAGGTCTCGCGAGTGCTTACTGCGCGGCAGCACGCGGTATCGCTTTTCGCGCTCCAACGCGTGACTAAAATAGGTTCACATTTGATATAATTCAGTCCACTAGGGTCCTAGGGACCTTAAAATACCTAAACCGTCAAGTTTTGGCTATTTCGGTCAAAACTTAGCAATTTTTAAGAAATTATAGGCAATTTGTAATTTCAGGTGCTGCAGCGCGCTGAATTGCACTGGAGCACTTTTCGCGCGGTAGCGCTTTTGCACGGCAGCGTGTGGGAGCGCTTTTCACGCTGCAGTGCGCGGTAGTGCTTTTCGCGCTATACCACACGGCTAAAATAGGTTCATATTTGATATAATTCTGTTCTACAAGGGTCCTAAGGACCTTAAAATCCTAAAACCGTGAAATTTTAGCCATTTCAGCCAAAACTGTGCAGATTTTAAGAAATTGTATGCATTTTGAAATTTCAGGCGCTGCAGCACGCTGAATCGCGCTGGAGCGCTTTCCGCGCGACATTGCGCGGTAGCATTTTCGCGCTGTATAACGCGGCAACGCGCAGGAGCGCTTTTCGCGTTGCAGTGCTCGTTAGCGCTTTTCGCGCAGTAGCACGCGGTATCACTTTTCGCGCTTCAGCGCGCAGCTAAAATAGGTTCACATTTGATAAAATTCAGTCCCACTAGGGTCTTAGGGACCTTAAAATTCCAAAATCATGAAATTTTGACAACTTTAGCCAAAACTGAGCAGTTTTTAAGATATTTTATGCATTATACATTTTCAGGCACTGTGCGCGCTGAATCGCACTGTAGCTCCTTTCGCGCGGCAGCACGTGGGAGCACTTTTCGTGGTGCAGCGCGTGGTAGTGCATTTCGCGCAGCAGCGCGCGGCTAAAATAGGTTCACATTTGATATAATTCAGTCCTACTAGTGTCCAAGGGACCTTAAAATAAAAAAATTATGAAATTTTGGTCATTTCAATCAAAACTGGGCAGCTTTAAAAAATTCTAGGTATTTTGCAATTTCAGGCGCTGCAACGCTCTAAATTGTGCTAGAGTGCTTTTTGCGCGGCAGCGCGCGGTAGCACTTTTTTTGCGGCGGCGCGCTGCTAAAATAGGTACATATTTGATATAATTCAGTCCCGCTAGGGTCCTAGGAAAATTAAAATACTGAAACCGTGAAGTTTTGGCCATTTCAGCCAAAATCGTGCAGTTTTTAAGAAATTCTAGGCATTTTGCAATTTCAAGCGCTGTAGCGCGTTGAATAGCGCTGGAGCACTTTTCGTACGGTAGCGCTTTTCACGTTGCAGTGCTCTGTAGCGCTTTTTGCGCTGTAACTCCCAGTAGTGCTTTTCGTGCAGCAGTACTCGGTAGCGCTTTTCGCATGGCAGCGCGCGGTAGCACTTTTTGTGCTTTAGCGCGCGGCTACAATAGGTTTACATTTGATATAATTCAGTGTCGCTAGGGTCCTAAGGACCTTAAAATCCTAAAACCGTGAAGTTTTAGCCATTTTAGTCAAAACTGGGCAATTTCTAAGAAATTCTAGGCATTTTGCAATTTCAGGCGCTGCAGCGCGCTGAATCGGGCTGCAGCGCTTTTCGCGCGGCATTGCACGATAGTGCTTTTCATGCGGTAGCGCGCGGTAGCGCTTTTCGCGCTGTAGAGCGCGGTAGCAATTTTTACGCACTAGCGCACGGCTAAAATAGGTTAACAACTGATATAATTCAGTCCCACTAAGGTCCTAGGGACTTTTAAATTCCAAAACTGTGAAATTTTGGCCATTTTAGGCAAAACTGGGTAGTTTTTAAGAAATTTTATGCATTTTGCAATTTCAAGCGCTGCAAGCGCGCTGAATCGCACTGGAGTGGTTTTTGAACGGCCACGCGCAAGTAGCGCTTTTCGCGTTGCAGTGCTCGTTAGCGCTTTTCGCGCGGCAGCACGCAGTATCACTTTTCGCGCTTCAGCGCGCGGCTAAAATAGGTTCACATTTGATAAAATTCAGTCCCACTAGGGTCTTAGGGACCTTAAAATTCCAAAACTGTGAAATTTTGGCAATTTTAGCCAAAACTGGGCAGTTTTTAAGAAATTCTATGCATTTTGTAAATTCAGCCGTTGTAGCACGCTGAATGGCACTGGAGCATTTTTTGCGTGGCAGCTCGCTGCTAAAACATATTCACATTTGATATAATTCAGGCCCACTAGGGTCCAAGGGACCTTAAAATACAAAAACCGTAAAGTTTTGGCCTCAGTCAAAATTGGGCAGTTTTTATGAAATTCTAAGCATTTTGCAATTTCAGGCGCTGCAGCGCGCTGAATCGTGCTGGAGCACTTTTCGCGCGGCAAAGCGCAGTAGCGCTTTTCGCATTACAGTGCTCGTTAGCGCTTTTCACGCGGCAGCACGCGGTATCGCTATTCGCGCTCCAGTGCGCGGCTAAAATAGGTTCACATTTGATAAAATTTAGTTCCAATAGGGTCTTAGGGACCTTAAAATTCCAAAACCGTGAAAGTTTGGCAATTTAAGCCAAAACTAGGCAGTTTTTAAGAAATTCTATGCATTTTGCAATTTTAGGCGCTACAGCACGCTGAATGGCACTGGAGCGCTTTTCGCGAGGCAGCTCGCTGCTAAAACAAGTTCATATTTGATATAATTCAGGTCCACAAGGGTCCAACGGACCTCAAAATACAAAAACCGTAAAGTTTTGGCCATTTCAGTCAAAATTGGGCAGTTTTAAGAAATTATAAGCATTTTGCAATTTCAAGCGCTGCAGCGCGCTGAATCGTGCTGGAGCACTTTTCGCGCGGCAAAGCGCAGTAGCTTTTTGCATTGCAGTGCTCGTTAGAGCTTTTCAGGTGGCAGCACGCGGTATTGCTTTTCGCACTCCAACGCGCGGCTAAAATAGGTTCACATTTGATAAAATTCAGTCCAACTAGGGTCTTAGGGACCTTAAAATTCCAAAACCGTGAAATTTTGGCAATTTTAGCCAAAACTGAGCAGTTTTTAAGAAATTCTATGCATTTTGCAATTTCAGGCGCTGCAAAACGCGAAATGGCACTGGAGCGCTTTTCGCGCGGTAGCTCGCGGCTAAAACAATTTCACATTTGATATAATTGAGGCCCAATATGGTCCAAGGGACCTTAAAAAAAAAACCGTAGACTTTTGGCCATTTCAGTCAAAATTGGGCAGTTTTTAAGGAATTCTAAGCATTTTGCAATTTCAGGCACTGTAGCGCGCTGAATCGCGCTGCAGCGCTTTTCGCGTTGCAGTGCTCGTTAGCACTTTTCGCGCGGCAGCACACGGTATCGCTTTTCGCGCTACAACGCGCAAATAAAATAGATTCACATTTGATAAAATTTAGTCCCACTAGGGTCTTAGGGACCTTAAAATTCCAAAATCGTGAAATTTTGGCAATTTTAGCCAAAACTGAGCAGTTTTTAAGAAATTCTATGCATTTTGCAATTTCAGGCGCTGTAGCGCGCTGAATTGCTCTGGAGCGCTTTTCGCGCGACAAAGCGCAGTAGCACTGTTCGCGTTGCAGGGCTCGTTAGCGCTTTTCGCGCGGCAGCACGTGGTATCGCTTTTCGCGCTCCAGTGCATGACTAAAATAAGTTCACATTTGATAAACTTCAATCCCACTAGGGTCTTAGGGACCTTAAGATTCCAAAATCGTAAAATTTTGGCAATTTTAGCCAAAATTGAGCAGCTTTTAAGAAATTCTATACATTTTGCAATTTCAGGCGTTGTGCGCGCTGAATCGCGCTGTAGCCCTTTTCGCACGACAGCGCACGGGAGCACTTTTCGTGCTGCAGCACGTGGTAGCGCATTTCGCGCTGCAGCGCGCGGCTAAAATAGGTTCACATTTGATATAATTCAGTCCCACTATGGTCCAAGGGACCTTAAAATAAAAAAATCATGATATTTTGGCTATTTCAGCCAAAACTGGGTAGTTTTTAAGAAATTTTAGGCATATTGCAATTTCAGGCACTACAGTGCTCTAAATCGCGCTAGAATGTTTTTTGCGCGGCAGCGCGCGATAGCACTTTTTTTGCGGCAGCGCGCTGCTAAAATATGTACATATTTGATATAATTTAGTCCCGCTAGAGTCCTAAGAAAATTAAAATACTAAAACCGTGAAGTTTTGGCCATTTCAGCCAAAACCGAACAATTTTTAAGAAATTCTAGGCATTTTACAATTTCAGGCGCAGCAGCGCGCTGAATAGCGCCGGAGCACTTTTTGTGCGGTAGCGCTTTTCGCGTTGCAGTGCTCGGTAGCGATTTTTGCATGGCAGCGCGCAGCTAAAATAGGTTCATACTTGATATAATTTAGTCCCACTGGGGTCCTACGGACCTTAAAATGCCAAAACCGTGAAATTTTGGCTATTTCACAGCCAAAACTGGGCAATTTTTAAGAAATTTGAGAGATTTTGCAATTTTAGGCGCTGCAGCATGCTGAATCGCGTTGGAGCGCTTTTCGCACGGTAGCGCTTTTTTGCGCTGTAGTGCTCGGTAGCGCCTTTCGCGCGGCAGCGCGCGGTAGCACTTTTCGCGCGGCAGCGCGCCGTAGCTCTTTTCGCGCTCTAGCACGCGGCTACATAGGTTCACATTTGATATAGTTCAGTCTGCTAGGGTCCTATGGACCTTAAAATACCAAAACCATGAAGTTTTGGCCATTTCAGTCGAAACTGGGCAGTTTCTACGAAATTCTAGGCATTTTGCAATTTCAGGCGCTGTAGCGCGCTGAATTGCGATGGAGCGCTTTTTGCGCGGCAGCGCGCGGGAGAGCTTTTCGCACTACAGGTCTCGCGAGTGCTTACTGCGCGGCAGCGCGCGGTATCGCTTTTTGCGCTCCAACTCGTGACTAAAATAGGTTCCCATTTGATATAATTCAGTCCATTAGGGTCCTAGGGACCTTAAAATACCTAAACCGTGAAGTTTTGGCCATTTCAGTCAAAACTTAGCAATTTTGAAGAAATTCTAGGCATTTTGTAATTTCAGGTGCTGCAGCGCGCTGAATTGCACTGGAGCACTTTTCATGCGATAGCGCTTTTCTCACGGCAGCGTGTGGGAGCGCTTTTCACGCTACAGTGCGCGGTAGTGCTTTTCGCACTGTACCCCACGGCTAAAATAGGTTCATATTTGATATAATTCTGTTCTACAAGGGTCCTAGGGACCTTAAAATCCTAAAACAGTGAAATTTTAGCCATTTCAGCCAAAACTGTGCAGATTTTAAGAAATTGTAGGCATTTTGAAATTTTAGGCGCTGCAGCGCGCTGAATCGCGCTGGAGCGCTTTTTTAAGAAATTGTAGACATTGCGCGGTAGCATTTTTCGCGCTGTATAATGCGGCAACGTGCAGGAGCGCTTTTCGCGTTGCAGTGCTCGTTAGCGCTTTTCGCGCAGTAGCACGCGGTATCACTTTTCGTGCTCCAGCGCGCAGCTAAAATAGGTTCACATTTGATAAAATTCAGTCCCACTAGGGTCTTAGGGACCTTAAAATTCCAAAATCATGAAATTTTGGCAACTTTAGCCAAAACTGAGCAGTTTTTAAGAAATTCTATGCATTTTGCATTTTCAGGCACTGTGTGCGCTGAATCGCACTGTAGCTCCTTTCGCGCGGCAGCGCGTGGGAGCACTTTTCGTGGTGCAGCGCGTGGTAGCGCATTTTGTGCTGCAGCGCGCAGCTAAAATAGGTTCACATTTGATATAATTCAGTCCCACTAGCGTCCAAGGGACCTTAAAATAAAAAAATTGTGAAATTTTGGTCATTTCAACCAAAACTGGGCAGTTTTTAAAAAATTCTAGGCATTTTACAATTTCAAGCGCTGCAGCGCTCTAAATCGTGCTAGAGTGCTTTTTGCGCGGCAGCGCGCGGTAGCACTTTTTTCGCGGCGGCGCGCTGCTAAAATAGGTACATATTTGATATAATTCAGTCCCGCTAGGGTCCTAGGAAAATAAAAATACTAAAACCGTGAAGTTTTGGCCAATTCAGCCAAAATCGTGCAGTTTTTAAGAAATTCTAGGCATTTTGCAATTTCAAGCGCTGTAGCGCGTTGAATAGCGTTGGAGCACTTTTCGTGTGGTAGTGCTTTTCACGTTGCAGTGCTCTGTAGTGCTTTTTGCGCTGTAACTCCCGGTAGTGCTTTTCGTGCAGCAGTACTCGGTAGCGCTTTTCGCGTGGCAGCGCGCGGTAGCGCTTGTGCTCTAGCGCGCGGCTACAATAGGTTTACATTTGATATAATTCAGTCCCGCTAGGGTCCTAGGGACCTTAAAATCCTAAAACAGTGAAGTTTTGGCCATTTTAGTCAAAATTGGGCAATTTCTAAGAAATTATAGGCATTTTGCAATTTCAGGCGCTGCAGCGCGCTGAATTGGGCTGCAGCGCTTTTCACGCGGCATTGCACGGTAGTGCTTTTCATGCGGCAGCGCGCGGTAACGCTTTTCGCGCTATAGAGCGCGGTAGCGGTTTTACGCACTAGCGCACGGCTAAAATAGGTTAACAACTGATATAATTCAGTCCCACTAAGGTCCTAAGGACCTTTAAATTCCAAAATTGTGAAATTTTGGCCATTTTAGCCAAAATTGGGTAGTTTTAAGAAATTCTATGCATTTTGCAATTTTAGGCGCTGCAGCACGCTGAATCGCCCTGGAGCGTTTTTCGCGCGGCAGCACGCAGTAGCGTTTTTCTTGCTACAGCACACGATATGGCTTTTCGCGCAGCAACGGGCGATAGCGCTTTTCGCGCGGTAGCTCGTGGCTAAAACAAGTTCACATTTGATATAATTCAGGTACACTAGGGTCCAAGGGACCTTAAAATACAAAAACCGTGAAGTTTTGGCCATTTCAGTCAAAACTGGACAGTTTTTAAGAAATTCTAGGTATTTTGCAATTTCAGGCGCTGCAGCGTTTTTCGCGCGGCAACGTCCAGTAGCGCTTTTCGCGTTGCAGTGCTCGCTAGCACTTTTTGCGCGACAGCGTGCGGTATCGCTTTTCGCGCTCTAGTGCGCGGCTAAAATAGGTTCACATTTGATATAATTCAATCCCACTGGGGTCCTAGTGACCTTAAAATACCAAAACAGTGAAGTTTTGGCCATTTCAGTCAAAGCTGGGAAGTTTTTAATAAATTCTAGGCATTTTGCAATTTCAAGCGCTGCATCGCGCTGAATCGCGCTGGAGCACTATTCGCACAGCAACTCGCGGTAACGCTTTTCGCGCGGCAGTACTCGGTATCGCTTTGGCGCAGCAGATCGCGGCTAAAATAGGTTCATATTTGATATAATTCAGTCCCACTAGAGTCCAAGGGACCTTAAAATACAAAAACTGTGAAATTTGAATTAGACAAATTACGGTTAATAATAGTCCTATGTGACTTTTCAATCTGAACCAAATCTTAAGATCCTTGATTTGCTCCTAAGCAAGACTATTAGCATAAAAGATTAATAAAACCATCTAATTTAATAATTGATCTTAAACTTTAATAATATTGTGGATTTGAATCCCTTATCCCTACATTAAGGTGTGATCAGATAGCTTAATCATCTGGTTTGATCATTCTAAATCTAAGTACAGAATAGAATCAAAAGTATTAATATTAGAAATTAGAATTGGAGATCTTAAGCATTTCTTCATAAGGTTGTTCTAAAAATATTTAAAAGACCTAAAATACATCTACCTTGTGGTAGGAGATCCTTGTGTGATTCATTGAGGTAGTAGTTTAGATAACCTTTGAAACCTTAGAAATTAATCTTAACCTCTTGTGGTAGAGTTCACATAAAAACCTTAGAATAACACTTCTCTTCGTGGTAGAATCCATGTTGGGTGATCCTTGATCACAAGTTAGTAAAACATTGTATAATTCTCACCCAGTGAGTATAAGTATTACTAGCTCTAATAATTCTTTAGTCTATTAAATAGTCTTGTGAGAACCCCGATTATTGGGTGGTGTAGTATAGTATACCCATAGTACTGGTTCTCCAGTAATATTCAGAATTGGTTGATTCATTATAATAAGGACTTATGAGCAGGTTCTATCCTGCGGGATTAGACGAATACAGTCCCATTAGAATAAATCATTCAAGCCTAAGAGTGTATTAAATGGGTACTCATTCCTTAGTTTAATTGAAATATAAGTTGCCAACGGGCAATGCCTATTAGCGAAGACCGCTTCAATAGGTGTGGCTCAAATAAACTAAATAATGAGATTAACCTCCCTTATGACACTGAGTATGGTTGTGAGTAGAGCATTTTAATACTTAGCTTGAGATACAAAATTATCATCAGGTGATGCCTTCTAATGAAGATCGCATTGTTAGGGTGGCCTAATCAAACTAAGTAATAGGAGCACTTTTCTTGCATTATACTAAATATGTGTATACAAACACCCATCTAGTGATCTTTAAATAAATATGCAACTTTAATTAATCATTGATCTAGAATTTAGGAGTCAGAATCCTTTTAGAAGGATTTTGCACAGTGGGGACTTAGAATTTATTATCGTTTCTTACTAAACTCTTCATTGAATTTTTGATTCATTCAACATAGTGGCATAAGCATAAGCATAAACATGAATTTGACTCATTCATTCTATTGTGATACATGGGTATCAGTGATATTGTATGGGTTACGAAATGTGTTATACACAGACTGGGGAATTTCAGGGTGCATCTGCGTCACCATATTGACCTCCTAACTAATGTATTTATATTGGACTATACTACTCATAAGCCTTCAGTGATAGTTCTGGGATATACCGTGGTGTAGCATATTTGTGTGCATCATTTTAGTGACATATAGTGCAGCATATAACATCTCTTTCATCATGGTGTATATTTTACTATCAGTTTTCATTTGGCGATAGCGTCACTTTAACTGGCCTTTACTGCTCTATTTACTTAGCATTTACAGTTTTCTTTACTATGCGCTTTTCCTCAGTTCTTTTACAGTTTTGCTTTACTTTTCTATTTGTTATGTTTAGTTTAGTTTTGTATAGTTAGTTGCGATGTGTTAGACTTCTTATCTAACACGGGGTACTTTTGGAATCCGGCAATTTGCTAGATCCTGAGCAGTTTGTGGAGGCAGGTCAGAAGGACATACTGGATACCCAAGAGGAGCATGTGGAGCTGTAGTGGATCGAGCACCTACTCTTACTTATTAGCTCATTTCAGTATTATAAATAGACTCTTTATGTTTCTGCATTTTAAATCTATTTGTAATAAGATCTGGATGTATTTTACTTTTCTTTTCCGAGACGAATGGCTATTACTGCTTGTGATAAATATATTCTGGATGATTTGCTTTTAGCTTCCGCACTCTGCGCGCCGCCACGCGAAAGGCCCTACCACGCGCTACAGCGTGTAAAGCGCACCACAACGCTGCCGCGCGAAGAGCGCTGCAGCGAGATTCAGCACGCTGCAGCTCGATTCAGCGCGCTACAGTGCCTGAAATTGCAAAATGCCAAGAATTTCTTAAAAACTGCATAGTTTTGGCTGAAATGGCTAAAACTTCACAGTTTTGGAATTTTAAGGTCCCTTGGACCCTAGTGGGATTGAATTATATCAAATGTGACACTATTTTAGTCGCGTGCTGCCGCACGAAAAGCGCTACCGTGTGCTGCAACGCGAAAAGTGCTAACGCGCGAAAAGCGCTCCAGCGCGATTCAGCGCGCTGCACCGCCTGAAATTGCAAAATGCCCAGAATTCCTTAAAAACTGCCCAGTTTTGGCGGAAATGGCAAAAAATTCATAGTTTTGGAATTTTAAGGTCCCTTGGACCCTAGTCGGACTGAATTATATCAAATGTGAACCTTTTTTAGTAGCGCCCTGCCGCGTGAAAACTGCTATCACGCGCTGACGCTCGAAAAGCATTACCGTGCGCTGCAGCGTGAAAAACGCTATCGTACGAAAGGCGCTCCAGCGCGATTCAGCGCGCTAGAGCGCCTGAAATTGCAAAATGCTAAGAATTTCTTAAAAACTGCTTAGTTTTGGCTGAAATGGCCAAAACTGCACAGTTTTGGTATTCTAAATTTCCTAGGACCCTAGTGGGACTGAATTATATCAAATGTGAACCTATTTTAGCTGCGCGTTGCCGCACGAAAAGCGCTACCACGCACTGCAGCGCGAAAAGTGCTCCAATGCGATTCAGCGCGCTGCAGCGTCTGTAATTACAAAATGCGAAGAATTTCTTAAAAACTACTTAGTTTGGCTGAAATGAACAAAACTTCATGGTTTTGATATTTTAAGGTCCCTTGGACCCTAGTGGGAGTGAATTATATCAAATGTGCACTTATTTTAGTCGCACGTTACTGCGCACTACAGCGTGAAAACTGCTACGGTCCGAAAAGCGCTCTAGCGCGATTAAGCGCGCTGCAGCACCTGAAATTTTAAAATGCCTTCACTTTTTTAAAAACTGCCCAGTTTTGCCTGAAATGACCAAAACTTCACGGTTTTGGAATTTTAAGGTCTCTAGGACCCTAGTTGGACATAATTATATCAAATGTGAACCTATTTTAGCTGCGCGCTGCCACGCTAAAAGCGCTACTAGGCGCTGCAACACGAAAAGCGCTCCCGTGCAGTTTAGCGCGCTGCAGTGCCTAAAATTACAAAATACCAAGAATTTCTTAAAAACTGCTTAGTTTTGGCTGAAATGGCTAAAACTTCACAGTTTTGGTATTTTAAGGTCCCTTGGACCCTAGTGGGACAGAATTATATCAAATGTGAACCAATTTTAGCCGCGCGCTGATGCGCGAAATGTGCTACCTGGCGCTGCAGCGCGAAAAGCGCTCCAGCGCCCTGCCACGCGAAAAGCGCTCCAGTGCGCTACCACGCGAAAAGCGCTCCAGCGTGCTACAGCGCTTGAAATTGCAAAATACCTAGAATTTCTTCAAAACTTCCTAGTTTTGGCTGAAATGGCCAAAACTTCATAATTTTCGTATTTTAAGGTCCCTAGGACCCTAGTCGGACTGAATTATATCAAATGTGAACCTATTTTAGTCGCGCACTGCCGCACGAAAAGCGTGGAAAAGCACTGCACTGCGATGCAGCGCGTTGGAGCTCCTGAAATTGCAAAATGCCTAGAATTTCTTAAAAACTACCAAGTTTTGGCTGAAATGACCAAAATTTCACAGTTTTTGTATTTTAAGGTCCTTAGGACCCTAGCTCGAAAAGCGCTCCCCCGCGCTGCCGCGTGAAAAGCGCTGCAGCGCGATTCAGCGCGCTGCAGCGCATGAAATTGCAAAATATTAGGAATTTCTTAAAAACTGCTTAGTTTTGGCTCAAATGGGCAAAATTTTACGGTTTTGGTATTTTAGGGTACCTAGAACTCTAGTGGGACTGAATTATATCAAATGTGAACCTATTTTAGCCGCGCGCTATCGCATGAAAAGCGCTACCGCGCGTTGCAGCGCAAAAAGTGCTGCCGCGCGAAAAGCGCTCCAGTGTGATTCAGCGCGCTGCAGCGCTTGAAAATTGCAAAATGCCTACAATTTTATAAAACTGCCCAGTTTTGGCTAAAATGGCGTGAAGTGGGACAGAATTATATAAAATGTGAACCTACTTTAGCCGCGCGCTGCCGTTGGAAAAGCGCTCCCGCGCGTTACCACGAGCTGCCGCGCGAAAAGCGCTACTGCGCGCTGCAGCACGAAAAGCGCTGCTGCGTGATAAGCGCTCGAGCGCGATTCAGAGCGCTGCAGTGCTTGAAATTGCAAAATACCAAGAATTTCTTAAAAATTGCTTAGTTTTAGCTGAAATGGCAAAAACTTTACGGTATTGGTATTTTAAGGTCCCTTGGACCCTAGTGGGACAGAATTATATCAAATGTGAACCAATCTTAGTCGTGCGCTGCTGCGCAAAAAGCGTTGTCGCGCGCTGCCACATGAAAAGTGCTACAGCGCGCTGTAGCACCTGAAATTGCAAAATGCCCAGAATTCCTTAAAAACTGCCCAGTTCTGGATGAAATGGCGAAAACTTCCTAGTTTTTGTACTTTAATTTCACTATGCCCATAATGGGAAAGAATTATATAAAATGTGAACCTATTATAGCCACGCGCTGCAGCGCGAAAAGCGCTACCGCGCGCTGCAGCGTGAACTTATGGCCAGTTTTGTCTGAAATGGCTATAAGTTCACGGTTTTGGGATTTTAAGGTCCCTTGGACCCTAGTGGGACAGAATTATATTCAATGTGAATCTCTTTTAGCCGCGCGCTGCCGCGCGAAAAGTGCCCTAGCACGTTACAGCGCCTAAAATTTCAAAATGCCTAGAATTTCTTAAAAACTACCCAGTTTTGGCTTGAATGGCCAAAATTATACGGTTTTGGTATTTTAAGGTCCCTTGGACCCTAGTGGGACTGAATTATATCAAATGTGAACCTATTTTAGTCGCGTGCCCCCTCGCGAAAAGCGCTACCGCGCGTCATAGTGCAACAAGCGCTCCACCGCGATGCCGCGTGCTAGAGCGCCTGAAATTATAAAATACATAGAATTTCTTAAAAACTACCCAGTTTTGGCAGAAATGGCCAAAATTTCACGAGTTTTGTATTTTAAGGTCTCTAGGACCTTAGTGGGTCAGAATTAAATTAAATGTGAACCTATTTTGGCTGCGCGCAAAGCGCTACCGCGCGAAAAGCGCTCTAGCGCGCTGCAGCGCCTGAAATTGCAAAATGCCTAGAATTTCTTAAAACCTACCTAGTTTTGGCTTGAAATGCCAAAACTTCACAGTTTTGGTATTTTAAGGTCACTTGGACCATAGTGGGACTGAATTATATCAAATGTGCACCTATTTTAGCCATGCGCTGCCGCGCGAAAAACGGTACCGCGCGCTACCGTGCGAAAAGCACTCCAGCGCGATTCAGCACGCTGTAGCGCCTGAAATTGCAAAATGCCTAAAATTTCATAAAAATTGCCCAGTTTTTACTGAAATGGCCAAAATTTCATGGTTTTTGTATTTTAAGGTCCCTTGGACCCTAGCGGGACTGAATTATATCAAATGTGAACCTATTTTAGCCGCGCCCTACAATGCAAAAAGTGCTAACGCGCGCCGCCGCTCAAAAAGCGCTCCATAGCGATTCAGGTCACTACAGCGCCTGAAATAGCAAAATGCATAGAATTTTTTAAAAACTGCCCAGTTTTAGCTTGAATGGCTAAAATTTCACGGTTTTGGTATTTTAAGGTCCCTTGGACCATAGTGGGACTGAATTATATTAAATGTGAACCTATTTAAGCCGCGAGCCGCCGCGCCTAAAGCGCTATCGTGCACTGCAGCACGAAAAGGGCTGCCGCGCGAAAAGCGCTCCAGTGCGATTCAGCGCGCTGCAGCGCCTGAAATTGCAAAATGCCAATAATTTCTTAAAAACTGCTTAGTTTTGGCTGAAATGGCTAAAACTTTACGGTTTTGGTATTTTAAGGTCCCTAGGACCCTAGTGGGACAGAATTATATCAAATGTGAACCTATTTTAGCTGCGCGCTGCTGCGCGAAAAGAGCTACCGCGCGAAAAGCGCTCCAGTGCGATTCAGCGTGTTGTAGCGTCTGAAATTGCAAAATGCTTAAAATTCCTTACAAACTGCACAGTTTTGGCTGAAATTGCCAAAACTTCACGGGTTTAGTATTTTAAGGTCCCTAGGACACAAGTGGGATGGAATTATATCAAATGTTAACTTATTTTAGCCCCGCACCACCGCGCGTAAAGCGATATCGCGTGCTACAGCGTGAAAAGCGCTCCATCACGATTCACCGCGTTGGAGCGCCTGAAATTGCAAAATACTTATAACTTCTTAAAAGCTACCCAGTTTTGGCTGAAACGGCTAAAATTTTACGGTTTTTGTATTTTAAGGTCCCTAGGACACTCGCGGGACTAAATTATATCAAACGTGAACTTGTTTTAGTCGCGCGTCGCCTCGTGAAAAGTGCTACCGCGTGATGTAGCATGAAAAGTGCTCCAGCTCGATCCAGCACGCTGAGTGCCTGAAATTGCAAAATGCTTAGAATTTCTTAAAAACCATCCAGTTTTGGCTGAAATGGTCAAAATTTCATGATTTTTATATTTTAAGGTCCCTTGGACCATTATAGGACTGAATTATATAAAATGTGAACCTTTTATAGCCACGCGCTGCCACGCGAAAAGCGCTCCCATGCACTACAGCATGAAAAGCGCTCCCGCGCGCTGCTGCCCGAAAAGCGCGCCAGCGCGATTCAGTGCGCTGCAGCACATCAAATTGCAAAATGCCTAGAATTTCTTAAAAACTATCCAATTTTGGTTGAAATTGTTAGAACTTCACAGTTTTGGTATTTTAAGCTTCCTAGGACACTAGTGGGACTCAACCTATTTTAGCCACGCGCTCCCACGCGCTGTAGCGTTGAAAGTGCTACCGCGCGCTGCCGCGCGAAAAGCGCCCCAGCGCGATTCAGCGCGCTGCAGCGCCTGAAATTGCAAAATGTTATCAATTTCTTAAAAACCACTTTGTTTTAGCTGAAATGACCAAAACTTCACGATTTTAGTATTTTAAAGTCCCTTGGACCTTTGTGGGACTGAATTATATCAAATGTGAACCTATTTTAGCCGCGCGCTACCGCGCGAAAAGTGCTAACACGCGTCGTCGTGCAAAAAATGCTGCCGCGCGAAAAGCCCTCTAGCACGATTCAGCGCGCTGCAGCGCCTGAAATTGCAAAATGCCTATAATTTCTTAAAAACTGCCCAGGTTTGGCTGAGATGGCCAAAATTTCACGGTTTTGGAATTTTAAGGTCCCTAGGACCCTAGTGGGACATAATTATATCAAATGTGAACCTAATTTATCAGCACATTGCCGCGCAAAAAGTGCTATCGCGCGCTGCCACGCGAAAAGGCATACCACGTGCTACCCAGTGAAAAGCGCTCCAGCACGATTCGGTGCGCTGCAGCGCCCGAAATTGCAAAATACCTAGAATTTCTTAAAACTACCCAGTTTTGGCTAAAATGGCCAAATTTTCATGAATTTTGTATTTTAAAGTCCCTTGGACCATAGTGAGACTGAATTTTATAAAATGTGAACCTATTTTAGCCGCATAATGCCTCGTGAAAAGCACTGCTGCGCGAAACTCGTTACCCCGCGAAAAGTGCTACCGCGCACTGTAGTGCCAAAATGCCTAGAATTTTTAAAAACTGCCCAGGTTTTACTAAAATGGCCAAAACTTTACGGTTTTGGTATTTTAAGGTCCCTAGGACCTTAGCGGGATTGAGTTATATCAAATGTGGCCTATTTTAGCCGTGCCCTGCAGTGCGAAAAGAGCTACCGCGTGCCTCCACTCGAAAACCGCTCCATCGCGATTTAGCGCGCTGCAGTGCCTGAATTTGCAAAATGCTTAGAATTTCTTAAAAGCTGCCCAGTTTTGGCTTGAATGGCTAAAATTTCACGATTTTAGTATTTTAAGATCCCTTGGACCCTTGTGGGATTGAATTATATTAAATGTGTACCTATTTAGCCGCGCGCCGCTGCGCGAAAAGCGCTACCGCCCGCTGCCGTGCGAAAAGTGCTCTAGCATTCAGCGCGCTGCAGCGCCTAAAATTGCAAAACGCCAAGAATTTCTTAAGAACTGCTTAGTTTTGGCTGAAATAGCCAAAACATCACGATTTTGGTATTTTAAGGTCCCTAGGACCCTAGTGAGACTAAATTATATCAAATATGAACCTATTTTAGCCGCGCGCTGCCGCTCGAAAAGCGCTCAAGCGTAATTTAGCGCACTGCAGCGCCTGAAATTGTAAAATGCCTAGAATTTCTTAAAAACTGCCCAATTTTGATTAAAATGGCTAAAACTTCACGGTTTTTGTATTTGAGGGTGCCTAGTTCCCTAGTGGGACAGAATTATATCAAATGTGATGTTATTTTAGCCGTGCGCTGCCGCATGAAAAGAGCTACCACGCGTTGCAGCGCGAAAAGCGATATCGTGCTAAAAGCGCTCTAGCGCGATTCAGCGCGCTGCGGCGCCTGAATTTGCAAAATGACTAGAATTTCTTAAAAACTGCCCAGTTTTGGCTGAAATGGCAAAATTTCATGGTTTTAGAACTTTAAGGTCCCTAGGACCCTAGCGGGACTGAATTATATCAAATGGGAACCTATTTTAGCCGCGCCCTGCAGCGAAAAATGCGCTACCGCGCGCTGCCACTTGAAAAGCACTCCAGCGCGATTCAGCGCGATGCAGCGCCTGAAATTACAAAATGCCTAGAATTTCTTAAAAACTGTCCAGTTTTGGCTTGAATGGCTAATATTTCACGGTTTTGATATTTTAAGGTCTCTTGAACCATAGTGGACTTAATTATATCAAATATGTACCTATTTTGGTTGCGCGCCGCCACGCGAAAAGCGTTACCGCGTGCTGGTGCGCAAAAAGCTCTGCAGCGCGATTCAGCGCACTACAGCGCATGAAATTGCAAAATGCCTAAAATTTCTTAAAAACTACCCAGTTTTGGATGAAATGGCCAAAACTTCACAGTTTTGGTATTTTAAGGTTCCTAGGACCCTAGTGGGACTCAATTATATCAAATGTGAACCTATTTTAGCCGCATGCTACTGCGCGAAAAGCGCTTCTGCGTGTTGCAACGTGAAAATTGCTACCGCGCGCTACCGCGCAAAAAGCGCTCCAGCGCGATTCAACGCGTTGCACCGTCTAAAATTGCAAAATGTTAAGAAATTTTTAAAAATTGGTCACAGTTTTGGTATTTTAAGATCCCTTGGACCCTAGTGGGACTGGATTTATCAAATGTGAACCTATGTTGGTCACACGCTACCGCGCAAAAAGTGCTCCAGCGCGATTCAACGCGCTTGCAGTGCCTGAAAAGGCAAAATGTATAGAATTTCTTAAGAACTGCCTAGTTTTGGCTGAAATAGCCAAAATTTCACGATTTTGGAATTTTAAGGTCCCTAAGACTTTAGTGGGATAAAATTATATCAAATGTGAAGTTATTTTTGTTGCGCGCTACCGCGCGAAAAGCGCTACCGCGCGAAAAGCGCTACTGCGCGATGTAGCACGAAAAGCGCTACCGCGTGCTGCCGCACGAAAAGCGCTCCAACGTAATTCAGTGCGCTGCAGCTCCTGAAATTACAAAATGCCAAGAATTTCTTAAAAACTGTCCAATTTTGGCTGAAATGGCCAAAATTTCATGGTTTTTTATTTTAAGGTATCTTGGACCCTAGTGGGACTGAATTATATCAAATGTGTACCTATTTTAGCAGCGCGCCGCCGCGCGTAACGCGCTGCCGCACAAAAACCGATACAGCGCAATTCAGCGCGCTGCAGAGCCTAAAATTGCAAAAGGCCTAGAATTCCTTAAAAACTATCAAGTTTTGGCTCGAATTGCCAAAATTCACGGTTTTGGTATTTTAAGGTCCCTTGGACCCTAGCGGGACTAAATTATATGAAAATTTGAACCTATTTTAGCCAGGAGCTGCTGCGCGAAAAGGGCTAGAGCGCTGCAGCCCGAAAAGCGCTCCCGCGCGCCGCCGCTCGAAAAGCGCTCCAGTGCGATTCAGCGCGCTACAGCGCATGAAATTGCAAAATGCCTAGAATTTCTTAAAAACTGCCTAGTTTTGGCTGAAATTGCCAAAACTTCACGGTTTTGGTATTTTAAGGTCCCTAGGACCCTAGTGGGATTGAATTATATCAAATGTGAACTTATTTTAGCCGCGCGCTGCAGCGCGAAATGCGCTACCGTGCGCTGCCGCGCAAAAAACGCTAATGAGCACTGCAGCACGAAAAGCGCTCTCGCGTGCTACCGCGCGCCAAGCGCTGCAGCGCCTGAAATTGCAAAGTGCCTAGAATTTCTTAAAAACTACCAAGTTTGAGCTGAATGGCTAAAATTTCACGGTTTTGGAATTTTAAGGTCCCTATGACCCTAGTGGGACAGAATTATATCAAATGTGAACCTATTATAACCGTGCGCTGCTGTGCGAAAAACGCTACCGTGCGAATAGCGCTACCGCGCGCTGCCGCTGAATAGTGCTACCGCACGCTGCCGCGCGAAAGGCGCTCCAGCGCGTTTCAGCGAGCTGCAGCACCTGAAATTGCAAAATGCCTATAATTTTTAAAAATTGTCCAGTTTTGGCTGAAATGGCTAAACCTTCACGATTTTGGTATTTTAAGGCTCCTAGGACCCTAGTGGGACAGAATTATATCAAATGTGAACCTATTTTAGCCGCGCGAAAAGCGCTGCCGTGCGAAAAGCGCTCCAGCGTGATTCAGCGCACTGTAGCGCCTGAAATTGCAAAATTACTAAAATTTCTTAAAAATTGCACAGTTTTGGCTGAAATGGCCAGAATTTCACAGTTTTTGTATTTTGAGGTCCCTTGGACCCTAGTGGGACAGAATTATATCAAATGTGAACTAATTTTAGCCGCGCGCTGAAGTGCGAAAAGTGCTACCGCGCGTTGCCAAGCGAAAAGCAGTACTGTGCACTGCAGCGCAAAAAGTGCTGCCGCGCGAAAAGCGCTCGAGCGCGCTGCAGCGCCTGAAATTGCAAAATGCTTAGAATTTTTTAAAAACTGCCCAGTTTTTACTGAAATGGCCAAACTTTCATAGTTTTGTTATTTTAAGATCCCTGAACCCTAGCGGGACTGAATTATATCAAATGTGAACCTAGTTCAGCCGCACCCTACTGTGTGAAAAGCGCTACCGCGCGCTGCAGCTCGAAAAGCGCTACAGCGTGATTTAGCGCGCTGTAGCGCCTGAAATTGCAAAATGCCTAGAATTTCTTAAAAACTGCCTTTTTTTTGGCTTGAATGGCCAAAATTTCACGGTTTTGATATTTTAAGGTCCCTTGGACCCTAGTGGGACTGAATTATAATAAATGTGAACCTATTTTAGCCGCGCTCCGTCGTGCAAAAAGCGCTGCCATGCGCTGCAGCGCTAAAAGCGCCCCCATGCGTGTGGCTCAAAAAGCGCTCCAGCCCGATTCAGCGCGCTGCAGCTCCTGAAATTGCAAAATGCCTAGAATTTCTTAAAAGCTACCCAGCTTTTGCTGAAATGGCAAAAATTTTACGATTTTTGTATTTTAAGGTCCCTTGAACCATAGTGGGACTGAATTATGTCAAATGTGAACCTGTTTTAGCCATGAGCTGCCGCGCGAAAAGCGCTCCATCGCCATTCAGAGCGCTGCAACGCCTGAAATCGCAAAATACCAAGAATTTCTTAAAAACTGCCCAATTTTTTCTTGAATGGCTATAATTTCACGGTGTTAGTATTTTAAGATCCCTTGGACCCTAGTGGGATTGAATTATATTAAATGTGTACCTATTTAGCCGCGCGCCGCTGCGCGAAAAGCACTACCGCCCGCTGCCATGCGAAAAGTGCTCTAGCGCGACTTAGCGCGCTGCAGCGCCTGAAATTGCAAAACACTAAGAATTTCTTAAGAATTGCTTAATTTTTGCTGAAATAGTTAAAACATCACGATTTTGGTATTTTAAGGTCCCTACGATCCTAGTGGGACTATACTATATCAAATGTGAACCTATTTTAGTCGCGCGCTGTCGCTCGAGAAGCGCTCTAGCGTAATTCAGCGCGCTGCAACGCCTGAAATTCCAAAATGCCTAGAATTTCTTAAAAACTGCCTAGTTTTGACTGAAATGGATAAAACTTCACGGTTTTGGTATTTAAAGGTGCCTAGTACCCTAGTGAGACAGAATTATATCAAATGTGATGTTATTTTAGCCGCGCGCTGCCGCACGAAAAGAGCTACCACGCGTTGCAGCGCGAAAAGCGATATCGTGCGAAAAGCGCTCCAGCGCGATTCAGCGCGCTGCAGCTCCTGAATTTGCAAAATGACTAGAATTTCTTAAAAACTGCCCAGTTTTGGCTAAAATGGCCAAAATTTCATGGTTTTAGAACTTTAAGGTCCCTAGGACCCTAGCGGAATTGAATTATATCAAATGGGAACCTATTTTAGCCGCGCCCTGCAGCAAAAAAAGCGCTACCGCGCGCTGCCACTAGAAAAGCACTCCAGCGCGATTCAGCGCGCTGCAGCACCTGAAATTACAAAATGCCTAGAATTTCTTAAAAACTGCCCAGTTTTGGCTTGAATGGCTAATATTTCACGATTTTGGTATTTTAAGGTCCCTTGAACCCTAGTGGACTTAATTATATCAAATGTGTAACTATTTTGGCTGCGCGCCGTCGCGGGAAAAAGCGCTACCGCGTGCTAGCGCACGAAAAGCTCTCCAACGCGATTCAGCGTGCTGTAGCGCATGAAATTGCAAAATGGCTACAATTTCTTAAAAATTGCCCAGTTTTGGCTGAAATGGCCAAAATTTCACTGTTTTGGAATTTTAAGGTCCCTCGTGAAAAGTGCTCCCACCCACTGCAGCGTGAAAAGTGCTCGCGTGCGCTACCGTGCGAAAAGCGCTACCGCTCGTTGCCGCGCGAACAGGAATCCAGCGCGCTGCAGCGCTAGAAATTGCAAAATACCTAAAATTTCTTCAAAACTGCCCAATTTTTCCTGAAATCGCCAAAACTTCACGGTTTTGTATTTTAAGGTCCCTAAGATCCTAGTGGGACTGAATTATATCAAATGTGAACCTATTTTAGCCGCGTGTTGCCGCGCGAAAAGCACTACCACGCGCTGCAGCACGAAAAGCACTCCCGCCCGCTGCCGCTCGAAAAGCGCACCAGCGCGAGTTAGCGCGCTGCAGCGCCTGAAATTGTAAAATGCCTAGAATTTCTTAAAAACTGCTCAGTTTTGGCTTGAATGGCCAAAATTTCACAGTTTTGGTATTTTAAGGTCCCTTGGACCACAGTGGGATTGAATTATATCAAATGTGAACTTAATTTAGTCACGTGATACCGCGCAAAAATGGCTCCCGCGCGCTGCCGTACGAAAAGTGCTCCACCGTGATTCAGCGCGCTGCAGTGCCTGAAATTGCAAAATGCCTAGAATTTCTTTAAAACTGTCCAATTTTGACTGAAATGGCCAAAACATCTCGGTTTTTTATTTTAAGGTCCCTAGGACCCTAATGGGACTGAATTATATCAAATGTGAACCTATTTTAGTCGCGCGTTACCGCGCGAAAACTTTACCGCGTGCTGTAGGGCAAAAACCGCACCCGCGCGCTGCCGCGCGAAAAGCGCTCCCGCGTGCTACCGCTCGAAAAGCGCTCTGCAGTGCCTGAAATTGCAAAATACCTAGAATTTCGTAAAAACTGCCAAGTTTTAGCTGAAATAGCCAAAATTTCATAATTTTAGTATTTTATGGTCCTTAGGACCCTAGTGGGACTGAATTATATCAAATGTGAACCTATTTTAGCCGCGCGCTGCCGTGCAAAAAGCGCTACCGGGCGCTTTGTAACAACCCAGGTTGTTACTTAGATCAATTAAGACTAATCTGAGTCTTAATTAAGGATCTAGTACACTAACTAAGTCTTTTAGAACTCATCTCTAAGATCTAGGTCAAATCAGGAATCAATTAGATCAAATCGTAATTTCTAGAAAATTCTAAAACCATAGAAATTGATCTATTTAATTAAACCTCAAATCGAAAAATAGACTTCACCATTGCAGTCATTGCCCCCAAATTAGCTAGGGGTTATGTTTTCGTGTCAATCGGAAGTCGTCAAAATTTTGACGAATATTTTAATATTATTTAAACAATTAAAAAAATAAGAAAAAAAAAAGTAATTTGTCGTCGCAATCAAAATCTGACTTTGTCGTTGCGTTCCTCACCCTTGAATTAGCTAAGGATAAAATTTTAAAAATTTTTGGAAGTCGTCGAATTTTCTCGAATATTTTAATATATTTAAATAATTAGAAAAATAATTAGAAAAATACGAAAAATAAATTCTCGTCGAAATTGAAATCCGACTTCGTCGTTGCGTTCCTCACCCCAAATTAGCTAGGGGTGAATTTTTGGGAATTTTCAGAGCTTATTTATTAATTTAATTTTAAATAATTAAAATGTATTTAATAATTAATTATTAATTATTAAAAAAAAATCCTTCTTCTCTAGAGCTTGACGCACGGCAATGGCCGCTTGAGGTGGCAAAGCCACCTGTTTAAGCTCCTAAATATCCCTGATTTTAATCTCTTTTGGATCCTAAATTTCATTGACATCATTTGAATTTATCCTAAAGCAGAGTAGCATCTTCATCTTCTTCCTCCAGCTCCAAATCGAACCCTAAAGGTACCCCTTATTTTTCTTTAAGTTCGAATTAAGGCCTGAAATATTTTAGATAATTTGCAAAACTAGGAGGCGTGTTTGGTATCAATAGAAAGGTCTCGATGAGAGCTTTCTATTGATATATGACACACCTCGTGAGGAGATCTGTGTAGGGAGAAATTTGATCCTAAAGTTTCAGTTTTTTCTTAATTTCTTGTGGGTTGCAGAATTATTTCAGAAAACATTTTACATTTTTCTTTTCTTAAAATTTTACTTATTTCAATCCATTTCAATTATTTAAATACTCATAACTTTGTAATTACATATCCAAACATAGTGATCCAATATACCATTTTGATCAGCAAAATGCAAGGATTAAATTATATAATTAGTTTTTCTGTTTGAGAAATAATTTCATTAATTATCATTTAAATTAATTAATCCCATTAATCTTAAAATTTGATAAATTGATAACTTAGTCAATTTAGTTTCAAATCATATAATCTAATATATCATTTTGATCAGGAGAATGTGTAGAATGCTAATCTGCAATAAAATTTTAGTTTCTGTAATTATATTTCTTAATTTTGCTTAATTACTTAAAAAATTGATTAGTGAAAATTAAGCTCTTTAATTATCTAAATATAGAATTTCAAGTTGCTAAAATTTATTCGTGCAGTATAGAACTTAGTGGTGAAGTTAAGTTTTCTATTTAGTAATTAATTTCACTAATCAACCCTAATTACGCAAAATATTGATTAGTGTAGATTAGCAAATATAATGATCCAAATTGAATAATTCAAGTTTCAAAAAACTCCTAGAATACATTAGAACCTAATGGTGTGGTTGGATTAGTGATTTTGTGATTAATTTCACTAATCACCATAAATCTTAATTAGGTCATAACTTAGCCAATTAGAGTCCAAATTGAGCCTACCACTAGCCATTAGAATCAGTGGATCATTTGTGATCTATAGCCACTGATTTTACTTAATTTGAACACCAATTGACCAAGTTAGAATTTTGACCTATAATTAAGAAACCCTTAATTACCCTTTTACCCCTTAGCTTGTATTGGCCATAACTTGGCCAATACTTATCAGAATTCAATAAATTTAAGTTTTATGTAAAGCTTAGACAGTAAATAATAATAAATTGAAAGAAAATTTAGGTTTCATTCAGCCAAATTACCAAAATTCCTCTATGAGTTAAACTCACTAATTTAACTCATAAGGCTTAATAATTACCCAAGATTAGTGTAGTTGCTATTTAATCTTAATATTAGACAGTAATAAACAACTTGCAATAGAAAATTTAATAGTTGGAACCTTATATCAAATTTGATCTTTTGGAACCCTTATGTAGGGGCAAAATGGTCATTTTGCCCAAAATTAGGGTTTAGCATCTTAAAACCCTAAAATCACTTTCTAAACACTATAAACAATAAATAAAGTGATTTATAATAGAAATTAAGTAAGTTTAAGTCTTAATTAGATTTTTATTAAAACTTCAATCTTAAACCCTTAAGGAAAATCCTAAGTAAAATGTGAGTGTTCATTCCTTCCTAAAATTCTTCTTAGATCTTCCCTTAGATCTTATAACATTAGTTATGATGTATGTCATGAGAGATACTCTTAGTAATTAAGAGCATAAATTCCTAAGATTAGGAATAGATCTTAGGTTAGAATTTATCTGTTGAGTAAGTTGGGTTACTCAATAGGTGAAACCTTGAGTTTACTAGTTTATAGATTTTTTTTAGTTTATTTAATGATTATTTAATCTTTAGACTTTAGAACTAAGAATAGAGATCTATCATAATAAGTTGATTAATCATTAGGATTTGCCTTAACTTAATTAGTGATATTTGGGTTCTAAACCTTAGATCTTTAGATATACCTTTGGATTGAGTAATTAGACCCCATCATTTGGAGTTTAATTCTTAATCATTCCATCTTGATTTGGCTAATCAAGATGGCTTAGGATGGTTTAAATTATCAAATTAGGTCGATGATTTGTTTATTTAAATCAAGTAGTCGTCTTTTGATTATATATAGTCAGGACTTGGCCAGTCCTAATTATCTTCAACTTATAGGTACGTGATTCTAAGTTACAAACTGTGTAAGAATTGATGATTCTGAAAATTATGTAATTTATAGTAAATATAATAAATAAAGTAGACAACAATGGGTATCACCTGTGCCCTAGTCATGTCTTTTGCTCACTTGATTTGATGCTTCGCATACCTTGTAATTGAGCTTTATACCTTGAACATATATTATGTACATAGGATATTTGATGAGTATCTTGTGTCAACTTTGAACCTGCATAAATATCATTTTCATTTCATTATTATTTTATGACCTAATTAGTCTGCCTCTTCAGTTGGTTCGGCCTAGTATTGGAAATACTAGTTTGTTGGCAAAGCCACCTAGTGTTTCACTTACTAGTTAGTCAGAGAGAGATAACAGTTTTGATTCAACCTAGTAGAATGAAAACTAGTTTGTAGGTGAAGCCACCTAGCGTTTCATTTATTAGCTGTTGAATAAAGAGAATATATTAAATTTGTTGTGACTTGAGGAGTTATTTGTTTAGATATGGCAATACTAATTTTAAGTATACATCTACTTTTATCCTTCTGCCTTAGCCCATCAGGCTAAGAGAGTTGATATTTTCTTTCAGCTGGTTAGCTTAAGTAGCCAGTATAGTTTTAGTTTACAGCTTTTAGTTTACTTTCCTGCATGTATGTACTACTTTACTTCTAGTTATTACTACATTCTCTAGCCTTGTTTATTTATAGGGTGCTAGATTTACTTGTTGTTATTTATATAGGATGCTAGTCTTGTTCACATATTTTCTTACTTTATGTCCATTAGCATATAATTGTATTGATCATAAGCATATTTAGGATGTATTTTATTTCTAGTCACTTGTTTTATACTCACTTGACCTTGGTGCAGTTGCTTGGAGGAGGTATGTACTTACTTCCTAGTTGTTTAAGTTATAAACTATTTGTTTATAACTTTATCCTATTCTTTTTTTACGCATTCTGCTCCTATTATGCTTTTGTACTTAGTTATTTATGGTGATATCTAACATAATCAATTGATTACCCTAAATTATACTTAGACAATAGTCTAACTAAGATTTTTTTTTGTTAGCTGGGACCCTATCATTATGAAATTGATAATGATAGGTTCTGAGTTTCTTGGAGCAGTAGATCCAGTGGAGGGCTTGCCATTAGAAGAGGAGTTTGTACTAGAAGATTTGTAGACTTAGCTCTCTTTCTGCATTTGTGAGGATGAGTGTTTTACTTTTCAGCTCTTTTAAAATGTTTAAAGTTTGTAATAATACAGGTTATCTTTACTTTACTGCTTTACTTACTCTGAGTAGGATGCTTAGTTCCTTTTATATTCTGATGAATGGATGTTATATTTTTATGCTTCCGCACTTTGTTTACTTGTATTTACAGTTAGTGATGAATTCAATTGGAGAAATGGCAAAGTCCTCAGTTAGGTTGGATTAGAATATGTGTCTAATCCAATTCTAAGTGGGAACCTTATCATTTAGATGACCCATCCACCGTAATCATGTTAACTTAAGAGTTAACAGGACCACGGTGGGGCCGGGCCATCATAGCGCTGCTGCATGAAAAGCGCTCCCGCGTGCTGCCGCTCGAAAAGCGATTCAGCGTGCTACAACGCCTAAAATTGCAAAATGCCAAGAATTTCTTAAAAACTGCTTAGTTTTGGCTGAAATGGCCAAAACTTCATGATTTTGGTATTTTAAGGTCCCTAGGACCTTAGTAGGACTGAATTATATCAAATGTGAACATATTTTAGCCGCGCGTTATCGCGCGAAATCCGCTACCGCGCGTTGTCGCGCCAAAAGTGCTCCCGCATGCTTCCGCTCAAAAAGCGGTCCAGCGCGATTCAGCGCGCTAGAGCGCCTGAAATTGTAAAATGCCTAGAATTTCTTAAAAACTGCCCAATTTTGGCTGAAATGGCTAAAATTTCACAGTTTTGGTATTTTAAGATCCCTAGGACCATAGTAGGATTGAATTATATCAAATATGAACCTCTTTTAGCCGCGTGCTGCCGTGCGATAAGCGCAACCGCACGCTGCCGTGCGAGAAGCGCTACCACGCACTGCTGCGCGAAAAGCGTTACCGCGCGTTCCAGCACTCTGCAGTGCGCTATAACGCCTGAAATTGCGAAAAGCCCAGAAATCCTTAAACACTGCGCAGTTTTGGCTGAAATAGTCAAAATTTCACAGTTTTAGTATTTTAAGGTCCATTAGACCCTAGTGGAATTGAATTATATCAAATGTGAACTTATTTTTGCCACGTGCTGCTGCGCAAAATGCGCTATGACGCGCTGCAGCACGAAAAGTGCTATCGCGCGCTGCCGCTCGAAAAGTGCACCAGCGTGATTCAGCACACTACAGCGCCCGAAATTGGAAAATGCTAATAATTTCTTAAAAACTGCTTAGTTTTTGCTGAAATGGCTCTAACTTCATGGTTTTAGTATTTTAAGTTCCCTAGGACCTTAGCGGGACTGACTTATATTAAATGTGAACTTATTTTAGCCGCACGTTGCCGCGCGAAAAGTGCTACCGCGTGCTGCCGCGCGAACAGCGCTACCGCACGCTGCAGCGCGAAAAATGCTCCCGTGCGCTGCATCCCTGAAATTGCAAAATACCCAAAATTTCTTAAAAACTGCTTAGTTTTGGCTGAAATCGCCAAAACTTCACGGTTCTGGGATTTTAAGGTCCCTAGGACCCTAGTGGGACTGAATTGTATCAAATGTGAACCTGTTTTAGCTGCGAGCTGCCGCGAGAAAACAGCTATCGCGTGCTGCAGCCCGAAAAGCGCTCTAGCGCGATTCAGCGCGCTGTAGCGCCTGAAATTGCAAAATGCCAATAATTTCTTAAAACCTACTTAGTTTTGGCTGAAATGGCTAAAACTTCACAATTTTGGTATTTTAAGGTCCCTAGGATGGGACAGAATTATATCAAATATGAACTTATTTTAGCCGCGCGCTGCAGCACGAAAAGTGCTATCGTGCGCTGCCGCGCGAAAAGGGCTCCTGCGGGATCCAGCACGCTGCAGCGCCCGAAATTGCAAAATGCCAATAAATTCTTAAAAACTGCTTAGTTTTGGCTGAGAAATAGCTAAAACTTCACGGTTTTGGTATTTTAAGGTCCCTTGGACCATAGTGGGACTGAATTATATCAAATGTGAACTTATTTTAGTCGCGCGTTACCGCGCGAAAAGCGCTACCGTGCGCTACGGCGCGACAAATGCTCTCGCGCGCCGCCGAGCGAAAAGCGCTCCAGTGCGATTCAGCGCGCTGCAATCCCTGAAATTGCAAAATGCCTTCACTTTTTTAAAAACTACCCTGTTTTGGCTGAAATGGCCAAAATTTCACAGTTTTGGTATTTTAAGGTCCTTAGTGGGACTGAATTATATCAAATGTGAACCTGTTTTAGCCACGCGTTGCTGCATGAAAAGCGCTACCACGTGCTGCAGCACGAAAAGTACTCCCACGTGCTGCCACTTGAAAAGTGCTCCAGCGGGATTCAGCGCGCTGTAGGGCCTGAAATTGCAAAATGCCTAGAACTTCTTAAAAACTACCCAGTTTTGGCTGAAATGGCCAAAATTTCACGCTTTTTGTATTCTAAGGTCCCTTGGACCCTAATGGGACTGAATTATATCAAATGTGAACTTAATTTAGGCGCGAGTTGCAGAGCGAAAAGCACTAGCGCGCGCTGCCGCGCAAAAAGTCATACCTCGCGCTGCAGCGGGCGGAGCACTCCCGCGCGCTGCCGCGCAAAAAGCGCTCGAGCGCAATTTAGCGCACTGCAGCGCTTGAAATTGCAAAATGCATAGAATTTATTAAAACTACTCATTTTTTCAGAAATGGCCAAAATTTCGCGGTTTTGGGATTTTAAGGTCCCTCGGACCCTAGTGGGACTCAATTATATCAAATGTGAACTTATTTTAGCTGCGCATTACTGCGCAAAAAGTGCTACTACGCGCTGCTGCGCGAAAGGCACTACTGCGTACTGCAGCGCAAAAATTGCCAAATGCCTTGAATATCTTGAAAACTACCCAATTATGGCTGAAATGGCCAAAATTTCACAGTTTTGGTATTCTAAGGTCCCTATGACCCTAGTGGGATACAATTATATCTATTGTGAACCTATTTTAGCCGCGCACTGCCGCGCGAAAAGCTCTTTTGCGCGCTGCCGCGTGAAAAGTGCTACCGTGCGCCGTAGCACGAAAAGTGCAACCGTGAGCCGCCGCGCGAAAAGTGCTCCAGTGCGATTCAGCGTGCTGCAACGCCTGAAATTGCAAAATTCCTAGAATTTCTTAAAAACTGCCATGTTTTGGTTGATATGGCCAAAAATTTAAGGTTTTGGTATTTTAAGGTCCCTAGGACACTAGTGGGACTGAATTATCTCAAATGTGAACCTATTTTAGCTGTAGGATGTCGCGCAAAAAGTGCTACCATGCTTTGCAGGGTGAACAGTGTTACCGCGCATTGCCGCGCGAAAAGCGCTCCAGCGTGATTCAGCGCGCTGCCGCGCGAAAAGCGCTCCAGCGCGATTCAGCGCGCTGCAGCGCCTAAAATTGCAAAATACCAAGAATTTCTTAAAAATTGCTTAGTTTTGGCTGAAATGACCAAAACTTCACGGTTTTGGTATTTTAATGTCATTTGGACCCTAGTGGGACTAAATTATATCAAATGTAAACTTATTTTAGCCGCGCGTTACCGCGCAAAAAGCGCTTCTGCGTGCAGCCGCGCGAATGGCGCTACCACGTACTCCAGCGCGAAAAGCGCTCCAGCGCGATTCAGCGCGCTGCGGCCCCTGAAATTGCAAAATGCCTAGAATTTCTTAAAAATTGCCCTGTTTTGGCTGAAATGGCCAAAATTTCACGATTTTGGTATTTAAGGTCCTTAGAACTAAAGTGGACAGAATTATATAAAATGTGAACCTATTTTAGCTGCGCGCAGCTACAAGAAAAGTGATGCCGCGGGAAAAGCGCTCTAGCGATTTGCATCGCTTGAAATTGTAAAATACCTAGAATTTCTTAAAAACTACCCAATTTTGGCTTAAAAGGCGAAAATTTCACGATTTTGGTATTTTGAGGTCTCTTGGACCCTAGTGGGACTGAATTATATCAAATTTGAATCTATTTTAGCGGCACGCCGCCGCCCGTAAAGCGCTACCGCACTCTGTCACGTGAAATGCGCTCTATTGCGATTCAGAGTGCTGGAGCGCCTGAAATTGTAAAATGTCTATAATTTCATAAAAACTGCCCAGTTTTGGCTTGAATGGCCAAAATTTCACGGTTTTGGTATTTCAAGGTCTGTTGGACCCAAGTGGGACTGAATTATATCAAATGTGAACCTATTTTAGCCACGCACCGCCGCGTGAAAAGCACTACCTCACGCTGTAGCGCGAAAAGTACTCCAGCGTGATTCAGCGCGAAAAGTGCTCCAGCGCGATTCAGCGCGCTGGAGCGCCTGAAATTGCAGAATGCCTAAAATTTCTTAAAAACTACCCATTTTTGACTGAAATGGCCAAAATTTCATGATTTTTGTATTTCAAGGTCCGTTGGACAATAGTGGGACTGACTTATATAAAATGTTAACCTATTTTAGCCGCGCGCTGCCGCGGGAAATTCACTCCCGCGCACTGCAGCGCGAAAAGAGCTCCAGCGCGATTCAGCGCGCTGCAGCGCATGAAATTGCAAAGTGCTTAGAATTTCTTAAAAATTGCCTAATTTTGACTGAAATGGCCAAAACTTCATTGTTTTGTATTTTAAGGTCCTTAAGACCCTAGTGGGATTGAATTATATCAAATATGAACTTATTTTAGCCGCGCTTTACCGCGCATTGCCGCGTGAAAAGCGCTCACGCGGGCTGCCGCACGAAAAGCGCTCCAGTGCGATTCAGCGCGCTGCAGCGCCTGAAATTGCAAAATGCTTAGAATTTCTAAAAAACTGCACAGTTTTGACTGAAATGGCCAAAACATCACAGTTTTGGTATTTTAATGTCCCTTGGACCCTAGTGGGACTGAATTATATCAAATGTAACTTATTTTAGCCGCGCGTTACCGCGCCCTTTTCGCTTCTGCGTGCAGCCGCACGAAAGGCACTACCACGTACTACAGCGCGAAAAGCGCTCCAACGCGATTCACCGCGCTGCAGCGCCTGAAATCGCAAAATGCCTAGAATTTCTTAAAAATTGCCCGTTTTGGCTGAAATGACCAAAATTTCATATTTTTTGTATTTTAATATCCCTTGGACCATAGTGGGACTGAACTGTATCAATGTTAACCTATTTTATCCGCGCGCTGGCGCGCAAAAAGCACTACCGCGCGCTGCAGCGTAAAAAGCACTCCCACGCGCTGCCGCTCGAAAAGTGTTACTGTGCGGTTCAGCGCGCTGCAGCGCATAAAATTGCAAAATGCTTAGAATTTCTATGAAACTGCTCAGTTTTGGCTTGAATGGCCAAAATTTTACGGTTTTGTTATTTTAAGGTCCCTTGGACCCTAGTGGGACTGAGTTATATCAAATGTGTACCTATTTTAGCCGCGCACCGCTGCACGAAAAGTGTTACTGCGCGCTGCTGCGTGAATAGCGCTCCAGCGTGCTGCAGCGCCTGAAATTACAAAATTCTTAGAATTTCTTAAAAATTGCCCAGTTTTGGCTGAAATGGCCAAAATTTCACAATTTTTGTATTTTAAGGACCCTTGGAACCTTGTGGGATTGAATTATATCAAATGTGAACCTGTTTTAGCCGCGAGCTGCCGGGCAAAAAGCGCTATCATGCGCTACAGCGCGATTCAGTGCGCTGCAGCGCCCGAAATTGCAAAATGCTAATAATTTCTTAAAAAGTACTTAATTTTAGCTGAAATGGCTAAAACTTCACTCTTTTGGGATTTTTAGTTCCCTAGAACGCTAGTGGGACAGAATTATATCAAATGTAAACTTATTTTAGCGCTGCTGCGCGCGAAAAGCGTTGCTGCGTGCTGCCGCGTGAAAAGCACTATTGCGGGCTGCCGCGCGAAAATCGCTATCGCGCGCTGCAGGGCGAAAAGCGCTCCCCCGCGTCGCCACTCGAAAAGCGCTCCTGCGCGATTCAGCGCGCTGCAGCATCTGAAATTGTAAAATCTTAAAAATTTATTAAAAATTGCCCTATTTTGGTTGAAATGGCCAAATTTCATGGTTTTAGTATTTTAAGGTCTATTGGAACCTAGTGGAACTGAATTATATCAAATGTGAACCTATTTTAGCTACGTGCTGGAGATCGAAAAGCAATACCGCGCGCTGCCACTCGAAAAGCACTACCGAGCACTGCAGCGCGAAAAGCGCTGCAGCGCGATTCAGCGCGCTACAGCGCCTGAAATTGCAAAATGCCTATAATTTCTTAAAAACTGCCCAGTATTGACTGAAATGGCCAAAACTTCACAGTTTTGTATTTTAAGGTCCTTAGGACCCAAGTGGGACTGAATTATATCAAATTTGAACTTATTTTAGCCGCACATTGCCGTTCGAAATGCGCTACCGCACACTGTAGCGCGAAAAGCACTCCAGCGCGTTGTGCCGCCTGAAATTGCAAAATGCCTTGAATTTCTTAAAAACTGCCCACTTGTGGATGAAATGACCAAAATTTCACGATTTTGGTATTTTAAGGTCCCTATAACCATAGTGGACAGAATTATACCGAATGTGTACCTATTTTAGCTGCGCGCTATCGCGTGAAAAGTGATACCGCACGCTGCAGCACGAAAAGTGCTACTGCGCGCTGCCGAGCGAAAAGTGCTCCAGCGCGATTCAGCACGCTGCAGCGCCTAAAATTGCAAAATGATTAGAATTTCTAAAAAACTGCCCAGTTTTGGCTTGAATGGCCAAAATTTTACAGTTTTTGTATTTTAAGGTCCCTTTGACCCTAGTGGGACTGAGTTATATCAAATGTGTACCTATTTTAGCTGCGCACCGCCGCGCGAAAAGTGTTATCTGCGCGAATAGCGCACCAGCGTGATGCAGCGCCTGAAATTACAAAATGCCTAGAATTTCTTAAAAATTGCCCAATTTTGGCTGAAATGGCCAAAATTTCATAGTTTTTGTATTTTAAGGTCCCATGGACCCTTGTGGGACTGAATTATATCAAATGTGAACCAGTTTTAGCCGCGAGCTGCCGAGCAAAAGGCGCTATCGCGCGATGCAGCACGAAAAGGGCTACAGCGCGATTCAGCGCGGTGCAGCGCCCGAAATTGCAAAATGCCAATAATTTCTTAAAAACTGCTTAGTTTTGGCTGAAATGGCTAAAACTTCATTCTTTTGGGATTTTTAGTTCCCTAGGAGGCTAGTGGGACAAAATTATATCAAATGTGAACTTATTTTAGCGCTGCTGCGTGCTGCCGCGCGAAAAGCACTGTTGCGTGCTGCCGCGTAAAAATCGCTATCGCACGCTGCAGAGCGAAAAGCGCTCCCCCGCGCTCCCACTCGAAAAGCGCTCCCGCGCGATTCAGCGCGCTGCAACGCCTGAAATTGTAAAATCTTAAAAATTTACTAAAAACTGCCCAGTTTTGGCTGAAATGGCCAAATTTCATGATTTTAGTATTTTAAGGTCCCTTGGACCTTAGTGGAACTGAATTATATCAAATGTGAACCTATTTTAGCCGCGTGCTGGAGATCGAAAAGCAATACCGCGCGCTGCCACACGAAAAGCGCTACCGAGCACTGCAGCGCGAAAAGCGCTCTAGCGCGATTCAGCGCGCTGCAGCGCCTGAAATTGCAAAATGCCTAGAATTTCTTAAAAACTGCCCAGTTTTGACTGAAATGGCCAAAACTTCACGGTTTTGTATTTTAAGGTCCTTAGGACCCAAGTGGGACTGAATTATATCAAATGTGAACTTATTTTAGCCGCGCATTGCCGCTCGAAATGCGCTGCCGCGCACTGTAACGCGAAAAGCGCTCCAGCGCGCTGTGGTGCCTGAAATTGCAAAATGCCTTGAATTTCTGAAAAACTGCCCAGTTTTGGAGGAAATGGCCAAAATTTCATGGTTTTGGTATTTTAAGGTTCATATGACCCTAGTGGACAGAATTATACCAAATGTGAACCTATTTTAGCTGCGCGCTATCGCGCGAAAAGTGATACTGCGCGCTGCAGCGCGAAAAGTGCTACCGCGCGCTGCCGAACGAAAAGTGCTCCAGCGCGATTAAGCGCGCTGGAGCGCTTGAAATTGCAAAATGCTTATAATTTCATAAAAATTGCCCAGTTTTAGCTAAAATAGCGAAAACTTCACAGTTTTTGTATTTTAAGGTTCCTATGACCCTAGTGGGACTCAATTATATCAAATATGAACCTATTTTAGCCACACGCTAAAACACGAAAAGTGCTCCCGCGTGCTGCAACGCGAAAAGTGCTACTGCGCACTGTCGCGCAAAAAGCGCTCTAGCGCGATTCAGCGCACTGCAGCGCCTGAAATTGCAAAATGTTAAGAATTTCTTATAAACTACTTAGTTTTGGCTGAAATGACCGAAACTTCACGATTTTGGTATTTTGAGGTCCCTTGAACCCTGGTGGGACTGAATTATATCAAATTTAAACTTATTTTAGCCGCGTGCTGCCGCACGAAATTTGCTACCGCGCGAAAAACGCTACCGCGCGTACAGCGCTCCAACGCGATTCAGCGCGCTGCAGCGCCTGAAATTGCAAAATGCCTAGAATTTCTTAAAAACTGCCCAGTTTTGGTTGAAATGGCCAAAACTTCACGATTTTGGTATTTTAAGGTCCCTTGAACCATAGAGGGACTGAGTTATATCAAATATGAACCTATTTTAGCCGCGCGCTGCTGCGCGAAAAGTGCTACCGCGCACTGCTGCGCTAAAAATGCTACCACGCGAAAAGCTCTCCAGCGTGATTCAGCGTGCTGCAGCGCCTGAAATTGCAAAATGCCTAAAATTTCTTAAAAACTGCCCAGTTTCGGCTGAGCTAGCCAAAATTTCACAGTTTTGGAATTCTAAGGTCCCTACAACCCTAGTGGGATAGAACTATATCAAGTCTGAACCTATTTTAGCCGCGCGATGCCGCGCGAAAAGCCATACCGCGCGCTGCCGAATGAAAAGCGCTCCAGCGCGATTCAGCACGCTGTAGCGCCTGAAATTGCAAAATGCCTAGAATTTCTTAAAAATTGCCCAGTTTTGGTTGAAATGGCCAAAACTTAACGATTTTGAGATTTTAAGGTCCCTTGGACCCTAGTGGGACACAATTATATCAAATGCAAACTTATTTTAGTTACGCGGTACTGCGCAAAAAGTGCTCCCGCGCACTGCAACGCGAAAAGCGCTGTCGTGCGAAAAGCACTGCAGCGCGAAAAGCGCTGTCGTGCGAAAAGCGCTGTCGTGCGAAAAGCACTCCAGCGCGATTCAGCGCGCTACAGCGCTTGAAATTGCAAAATTACTATAATTTCTTAAAAACTGCCCAGTTTTCACTTAAATGGCCAAAATTTAATGGTTTTGGTATTTGAAAGTCCCTAGGACCATAGTGGGACTGAATTATATCAAATGTGAACCTATTTTAACTGTGGGCTGCCGCGCAAAAAGCGCTACCACGCTCTGCAGGGCAAAAAGTGTTACCGCTCGTTGCCGTGCGAAAATCGCTCCAGCAGATTCAGCGTGCTGCAGCGCCTGAAATTACAAAATGCCAAGAATTTCTTAAAAACTTCTTAGTTTTGGCTGAAATGGCCAAAACTTCACGGTTTTGGTATTTTAAGATCCCTTGGACCCTAGTGGGACTTAATTATATCAAATGTGAACTTATTTTAGCCGCACGTTACCGCGCAAAAAGCGCTACTGCGCCCTGCTGCGCGAAAGGTGCTACTGTGTATTGCAGTGCGAAAAGCGCTCCAGCACGATTCAGCAAGCTGCGGCGCCTGAAATTGCAAAATTCCTTTAGTTCCTTAAAAATAGCCCAATTTTGGCTGAAATGGCCAAAATTTTACGGTTTTGGTATTTTAAGGTCCCAAGGACCCTAGTTGACAGAATTATATCAAATGTGAACCTTTTTTAGCCGCGCGCTGCTGTGCAAAAAGCGCTGCTAGGCGAAAAGCGCTGCAGCGCGCTGCAGCGCTTGAAATGACAAAATGCCTAGAATTTCTTAAAAACTACCCAGTTTTGGCTTGAATGGCCAAAATTTTACCGTTTTGGTATTTTAAGGTCCCTTGGACCCTAGTGAGACTGAATTATATCAAATGTGAACCTATTTTAGCCACGCACGCCGCGTGTAAAGCACTTCTGCGCGAAAAGTGCTCCATCGCCATTCAGCGTGCTGGAGCGCCTAAAATTGCAAAATGCCTATAATTTCTTAAAAACTACCCAGTTTTGGCTAAAATGGCAAACAATTTCACAGTTTTTGTATATTAAGGTCCCTAGGACCATAGCGGGACAAAATTATATCAAATATGAGCTTATTTTAGCCGTGCGCTGCTACGCGAAAAGTGCTACCGCGCGCTGCAACGCGAAAGGCGCTCAAGCGCGCTGCAGCGCCTGAAATTGCAAATTACCCAGTTTTTACTTGAATGGCCAAAATTTCACGGTTTTGGTATTTTAAGTTCCCTTGGACCCAAGTGGGACTGAATTATATCAAATGTGAACCTATTTTAGCCATGCGCCGCCGCGTGAATAGCGCTATCGCACGTTGTAGCGCAAAAAGCGCTCCAGCGCGATTCAGCGCGCTGAAGTGTGATAGACTGTAAATACACGTCTGCGCTTGCACGCAAGTGTACGTGGTCTGAAGTAATAAGTAGAAAGTGTGACTTTTTGGGAATTTATCGAATCACAGAGAATTGGTTGATTTGTCACTAAAGTATATCTATTCTCACTAATGTTTAAGCTATAGTATGTATTGGTTGGTTGGTCTAAAATTACCACAAATATTTACTAAGTGAAATAGCAAGATTAAGAAAGAGGAGAGTTGGGACCATCCCACATGTAATGATATAATACTCATGTAGATTTATTTCTCAAGCTTTATCATTTAATTTAATTGAAATCAAGTGGACATTGTTGTGCTTTAGTCTAGCTAAAATGCTTATAAGTTCAAATCTCGTGCACAAAATGAACTTACATTCAATTCTAATTTAGCACAAAGATTCTTATAAGATTCTTGATATTTTAAGTTTATTCATTTTCTCTTTATTCAAGGAGAGTATAAATTTTCTCAAATCTTAGGATCTTACAAGCATTGATTCTCCACTACGAGCATCACTTCGCATCTCACATAGTTGAGATGAGAGAATCACATGTTGGGCTCAACGACTATGTCACTTAGTTCATGAGCACTCAACACTTCATTACTCAATCTCAATTATGTGGAGCTAAGGAGCTCATTTAGTGGGTCTTAGCATCACTTGCATCAACTGTTTGGTTGAGCTTAGATTGAGGTGCATTGAGCTTAAGATCCTTCTCACATGGTTCTAAGCTTTCATGTACTCAAAATCTAGCATCTAACCTAAGGTGAGCTAAGGAGCACAAGACAATTAGATCTTGGATTTTTTAGTTCTTTTCTCATAAACACATCAAGACTAATTAGATGAGCATTTCTTAGTAAGGCATTAAAATCACAAACACATTATGCTTGAGGAAAAACATTCATACATTAATATTACATCATGCAAAATGGGACTTCATCCCAGCCCTCCCCAAGGGGAGTTTAGCTACTCATTACACAAGAAAATAAGGAAGACACATACATGAATAAAGACCCTTTCATGGTCAACTAAAGAGAAAATAAGAGATTGACTTTAGAGGATACTAGGAACGCTCCATAGAAGTTCTCCGGAATTCTTCTTCTCCTTCTAATTATCCTCTCCTTAGGTCGCTAGTGTTGCCTTCTTTCTTTTCTCCTTTTACAAAAGCTTGCCTTGCCACTCTTGGGGAGTTCTCTCTTCCTTTGGCTCTCCTCTTTATTTAGTGGATTTTTGCTAAGATTGTGAACCCTCCTCTAGTCAAGAGGAGGGGTATTTATAGGAGGGGGGAGGCTGAATTCTTTTCTTCATTTGCAACCAGATTTTCTATAAATAATTCTGATTTCATCATTGCAATATTTTTTAATTAATGGTGAGGTGACAAAAATCTCATTTCTTTACCCAAAACATCACCTCAAAGCTTCCCTTTTTAAATGCAGTGTTTGGGAAAAAATTCCGCTGGCCGCTGCAGCGCGCTGCGGCGTGCTTTAGCATACCCTGGTCCCTAGCATATTAGCTAAGTCCCCCGCTGTAGACCGCTGCAGCGCGCGACCGCGTGCTGTAGCGGTCGATTATGCAAACTATTCAACTAGTTCTTTTTCCTACTTTTATAGAGTTTAAAAATATTTCTGCGGCAGACCGCTGCGGCGCACGACCGCGCGCTGTAGCGGTGAATTCCGTGAAAATTACTGTTCAATTAATTTGGCTGCACACTTTATAAAGTCAAGCATTTCTGTGGCAAACCGCTGTAGCGTGCGACCACGCGCTGTAGCGGTGAATTCCGCAAAAATTACTGTTCAATTAATTTGGCTGCACACTTTATAAAGTCAAGCATTTATGCGGCAAACCGCTGTAGCGTGCGACCACGCGCTGTAGCGGTGAATTCCGTGAAAAATACTGTTCAATTAATTTGGCTGCCCATTTTATAAAGTCAAGCATTTCCGCGGCAAACAGCTACAGCGCGCGACCGAAACTGCAAAATACCAAAAATTTCTCAAAAACTGCTTAGTTTTGGCTGAAATAGCTAAAACTACACGGTTTTAGTATTTTAAGTTCCCTAGGACCCTAGTGGGACAGAATTATATCAAATGTGAACTTATTTTAGCTGCGCGAAAAGTGCTACCGCGCTCTGCAGCGCGAAAAGCGCTCCCGGGCTCTGCCGCGCGAAAAGCTCTCCAGCGCGATTCAGCGCGCTGCAACGCCTAAAATTGCAAAATGCCTAGAATTTCTTAAAAAATGCCCAGTTTTGACTTAAATGGCCATAATTTCATGGTTTTGGTATTTTAAGGTCCCTAGGACCATAGTGGGACAGAATTATATCAAATATGAACCTATTTTAATCGCGCGTTGGAGCGCAAAAAACGCTACCGAGAACTGCAGCTTGAAAAGCACTCCAGCGCGATTCAGCGCGTTGCAGCGCCTGAAATAGCAAAATGCCTAGAATTTCTTAAAAACTGCCCAGTTTTGACTAAAATGGCCAAACTTCATGGTTTTGTATTTTAAGGTTCCTAAGACCCTAGTGGGACTGAATTATATCAAATGTGAACCTATTTTAGCCGCGCATTGCCGCGCAAAAAGCGCTACCGCACGCTGCACCGTGAACAGCGCTCTCGCGCGCTGCCACTCGAAAAGCGCTCCAGCGCGATTCAGCGCGCTACAGCGCCTAAAATTGCAAAATACCTAGAATTTTTTAAAAACTGCCCATTTGTGGCTTGAATGGCCAAAATTTCACGATTTTGGTATTTTAAGGTCCCTTGGACACTAGTGGGACTGAATTATATCAAATGTGTAACTATTTTAGCTTCGCGCAGTCGCGCGAAAAGCGCTACCGCGCGCTACTGCGCGTATAGCGCTCCTGCACGATTCAGTGCGCTCCATCGCCTGAAACTGCAAAATGCCTGTAATTTCTTAAAAACTGCCCAGTTTTGGCTGAAATGGCCAAAATTTCACGATTTTTGTATTTTAAGGTCCCTTGGACCCTAGTGGGGCTGAATTATATCAAATGTGTACCTATTTTAGCTACGCGCCGCTGCGCGCTGCCGAGCGATTAGCGCTCCCGCTCGATTCAGCGCGCTGCAGCGCGAATAGCGCTCCCGCGCGATTCAGCGGGCTGCAGCGCGAATAGCGCTCCCGTGCGATTCAGCGCGCAGCAGCGCCTGAATTTGCAAAATGTCTATAATTTCTTAAAAATTGCCTAGTTTTGACTGAAATGGCCAAAATTTCACAGTTTTTGTATTTTAAGGTCCCTTGAACCATAGCGGGACTGAATGATATCAAATGTGAACCTATTTTAGCCGTGCACTGCAGCACAAAAAGCACTACGGTGCAAAAATGGCTACCGCACAAAAAGCGCTACCGTGAGCTGCCACGCGAAAAGCGTTCCCGCACGAATACCGCTCCAGCGCGATTCAGCGCGCTGCAGTGCCTTAAATTGCAAAATACCAAGAATTTCTTAAAAACTGCTTAGTTTTGGATGAAATGGCTAAAACATCACGATTTTGGTATTTTAAGGTCCTTAGGACCGTAGTGGGACTCAATTATATCAAATGTGAATCTATTTTAGTCGCGCGCTACCACGCGAAAAGTGCTGCAGCGCGAAAAGCGCTCCAGTGCTCTGCAGCACGAAAAGCGCTCCAGCGCGCTGGAGCGCGAAAAGCCCTGCCGCGTCGAACGCGCTGTGCTGCAGCGCGCTCCAGCGATTTGCAGCGCGCTATAACACCTGAAATTGCAAAATTCCCAAAATTCCTTCAAAACTGCGCAGTCTTGGCAGAAATGGCCAAAACTTCCCGGTTGTGGTATTTTAGGGTCTCTTGGACCCTAGTGTGACCGAATTATATCAAATGTGAACCTATTTTAGCAGCGCGCTAGAGCGCGAAAAGCGATACCGCGCGCTACTGCGCGTAAAGCACTACCGAGAACTGCAGCGCGAAAAGGGCTACCGCGCAAAAAGCGCACCAGCACGATTAAGCGCGCTGCAGTGCCTGAAATTGCAAAATGCTTAGAATTTCTTAAAAACTGCCCAGTTTTACCTGAAATGGACAAAACTTCACGGTTTTGTATTTTAAGGTCCCTAGGTCCCTATTGGGGCTGAATTATATCAAATGTGAACATATTTTAACTGCACATAGCCACGCAAAAAGTGCTACCGCACGCTGCAGCGCGAACAGCGCTCTTCCGCGCTACCGCCCGAAAAGTGCTCCAGTGCAATTCAGAGCGCTGCAGCGCATAAAATTGCAAAATGCCTTGAATTTCTTAAAAACTGCCTAGTTTTGGCTTGAATGGCCAAATTTTCACAATTTTGGTAATTTAAGGTCTCTTGGACCCTAGTGGGACTGAATTATATCAAATGTGTACCTATTTTAGACGCGCGCCGCTGCGCGAAAAGCGCCACCACGCACTGCCGCGCGAATAGAGCTCCAGTGCGATTTAGCGCGGTCCAGCGCCTGAAATTGCAAAATGCCTGTAATTTCCTAAAAACTGCCCAGTTTTGGCTGAAATGGCCAAAATTTCACAGTTTTTGTATTTTAAGGTCCCTTGGATCCTAGTGAGACTGAATTATATCAAATGTGTACCTATTATAGCCATGCGCCGCCGCGCAAAAAGTGCTACCCGCGCGAATAGCGCTCCCACTCGATTCAGCGCGCTGCAGCGCGAATAGTGCTCCCGCGCGATTCAGCGCACTGCAGCGCCTGAAATTGTAAAATGTCTATAATTTCTTAAACATTTCCTAGTTTTGACTGAAATGGCCAAAATTTCATAGTTTTTGTATTTTAAGGTCCCCTGAACCCTAGCGGAACTGAATTATATTAAATGTGAACCTATTTTAGCCGCGCGCGGCAGCGCGAAAAGCACTACGGTGTAAAAAGCGCTACCGTGAGCTGCCACGCAAAAAGCGTTACCGCACGAATAGCGCTCCAGTGCGATTCAGCGCGCTGCAGTGCCTGAAACTGCAAAATACAAAGAATATTTTAAAAACTACTTAGTTTTGGATGAAATGGCTAAAACTTCACGGTTTTGGTATTTTAATGTCCCTAGGGCCCTAGTGGGATAGAATTATATCCAATGTGAATCTATTTTAGCTGCACACTACCGCGCGAAAAGCGCTCCAGTACGCTGCAGCGCGAAAAGCCCTGCCGCGCCGAAAGCGCTACAGCGTGCTCCAGCGATTTGCAAGGTGCTGTAACGCCCGAAATTGCAAAATGCCTAGAATTCCTTCAAAACTGCGCAGTTTTGGCAGAAATTGCCAAAACTTCCCAGTTTTGGTATTTTAAGGTCTCTTAGACCATAGTGGGACAGAATTATATCAAATGTGAACCTATTTTAGCAGCGCGAAAAGCAATACCACACGCTACTGCGCGAAAAGCACTACCGAGAACTGCAGTGTGAAAAGGGCTACCGTGCGAAAAGTGCTGCAGCGCGATTCAGCGCGCCGCAGCGCCTGAAATTGTAAAATGCCTAGAATTTCTTAAAAACTGCCCAGTTTTGCCTGAAATGGCCAAAACTTCACAGTTTTCTATTTTAAGGTCCCTAGGACCCTAGTTGGACAGAATTATATCAAATATGAACCTATTTTAGCCGCATATTGCTACGCAAAAAGCGCTACCGCAAGCTGCAGCACGAATAGCGCTCTTGCACGCTGCCGCACGAAAAGCGCTCTAGTGCGATTCAGCGCGCTGCAGCGCCTAAAATTGCAAAATGCCTTGAATTTCTTAAAAACTGCCTAGTTTTAGTTTGAATGGCCAAATTTTCACGATTTTGGTATTTTAAGGTCCCTTGGACCCTAGTGGGACTGAATTATATTAAATATGTACCTATTTTATTTGTGCGCCGCTGCACGAAAACCGATGAAAGGAGTCTATCATTTTGGAGTTTCTGGAAAGCTCAGTCCAAGATATATTGGACCTTTCAAAATTTTACAGAAGATTGGTTCAGCAGCTTATAAATTAGAACTACCAGAAGACTTCGCTGCTGTTCATAATGTATTTCACGTTTCATCTCTAAGGAAGTGTCTTCGAGATCCTTCACATCTTATAGAACATCCTGCAATTAAAATTCAACCTGATCTTTCTTACATTGAAGAACCAGTTAAAATCCTAGATCGTGATCTGAAGAAGTTAAGGAATCGATCTATTCCAATGATAAAGATTCAGTGGAAGAACTGGTCATGTAATGAAGCCACCTGGGAGAAAGAGGTGGATATGCGTCAAAAGTACCCAAACCTTTTTAATCAAGGTGATTCTTCAACTCTACCTTATTTCAATTCATTTCTTTATATCTGCTTAAATGCTTTTTCTCACTTGAGTGATGTCGAGGACGACATCATTCTTAAGTGGGGGAGTTTGTAACAAGCCAGGTTGTTACCTTGCTCAATTAAGACTAATCTAAGTCTTAATTAAGGTTCTAAGTCACCAATTAAGTAGTTTAGAACTCATCTCTGAAACCCAGGTCAAACCAGAAGTCAACAAAGTCAAATCTGGAATTCTGAAAAATCCCAAACCCTAGGAAATTGACTTTTTATCTAGACCTCAAATTGAAAATCTGACTTCACCATTGCATTCAGAACACCCAAATTAGCTAGTGGTGAAATTTTGGAGGCATTTGGAAGTCGTTGGATTTTCGTCAAATATTTTAATAATATTTAAATACCCCAAATAATCAAATAAATAAATATTCGCCGGATCAAAAATTCGATCGCACTATTGCGTTCCTCACCCCTCAATTAGCTAGGGGTGATATATTGAAAATTTTTAGAACACATTTATTTAATTTATTATTAATTATTAATTAAATAAAAGTTAACATTAAAATAATAATTTATTAAATCCTTATAACGCTGTTTGATTTAATTAAATTCCCGTTAAGATTCTTTAGGCGAAGCTGCTTGATCAAACGGCACCTAAATCCAGCCGTCTGATCAATCGAGCCGTCGGGATCAGACGGCTGGTGAGCATCGTCCCCGATTGGGAACCCTTGGGTCACGCGTGTCGATCGACACATGTACGCGAGTACTGAGCTGCTGATGCGCGTTCCTCCTCATCTCTATCAACCGCTCGATTTCACCTTAATAATTCATTCGAGACTTCCTCTCCGGCAAAAGGGCGCAAAACCTAGCAAAAATTCATCTCGAATCAATCTGCCTTTCACCGAAAATTCAGGTACTATCCATCTCAAAGGAACTCAAATTTAGTTCACGATATTATACCGATCAAACATCGCAAGATTTTGAATTATATTTTTGTTGAATTAAGCAAATTTAATGTGATGAATTACTCGAAATCCTATTTCAGTTAAATCACACTTCATTTTTTTCTGTTTGATTGAAATCATTCTAATATTTCCTTCTGATTACCAGTATTGAATGAATAACTAGTCAATTATTCTGCTGATTGCTTGAATACATACGGTCCTAATTCAAATAAAAAAAAAATCTTGCAAATAAGGCATGCGAATTTCTGCAAACTGCCGAACCCTAGTTTTCTAGGGCATCACTTTTTCAGCTGATAGAGTTGCTCTAACCAGTTGTTTATAAGTTCAAATTAAAGTAGATGTTAAGGGCTTGCAATGGTGGTGTAATCCAAGCCTAGGATCGCACCGTGCGTTGTTATACAAGAAACCCTAGTCCTCGGCGCTCCGTTCGTGAAGCACGCCTGGAGTCCTGCGCGAAGGGAAGGTGTCGTCTGCGTGGCTCTATTCATAAAAGGTGGGGCCCACCTGTCCACCTCAGCTCTCGCTAAAATGGAACCCGACGCTTTACTTAGCTGCATAATTAGAATTAAAATAATATCTATTAAAATATTATAAGTAAATAATATGTTAATTAAATAGAGAAAATCTAAACTTTAGTAATCCATAGATAGAGAAATACATATCCAAACATAGTAAATAAATATACCATTTTGATCAGCAAAAATAGAGGAATAATTTGGCTTTATCAATTTTGCATTTGGGCTTATATTTAGCAAAGTGATTTTTTAGGATTTAATTTAAGTTAAATTAAATGTCACAAAACTTATTCAGCTCATAACTTTGTACCCATTGACCCAAACATATTGAATATGGGTCTTAAAGTGATCAGAAAACCCTAAAGATTATTTTGGTAGTATTCATTTTGCTGTTAGGGTTAAATTTTGCCTAATCACATTTAGGACCTAACCCTAATTACCCTAATAAACCTTAGAACTTCAATTGACCATAACTTGGTCAATTGAACTCCAAATTGAATGATCCAAAGGTTCATTTAGATCAGAAAAACCTAATTAACAGTAATCTGTAAAAATATTTTAGATCTAATGGTTAGATTTGCTAATCACCCCTAATTACCCTAAAATATAATTAGTAAATATTAGCAAATTTAGTAATCCAAATTGAGTAATTTAAGTTTCAAAGGACTCATAAAATCATTTAGAATCAATCTGTAAGGTTGGATTAGTGTTTGATTGATTAATTTTGCTAATCACTCACTAATCATCCTAAACCCTAATTAGGTCTTAACTTAGTTAAATTAGGTCCAAATTGAGCCTACCACATGTCATTATGATCAATGGGCTATTTGTAATTCATAACTACTAATTTTGCTTAATTTGGACACTAATTGGCAAAGTTAGAATTTTTGACCTATAATTAAGGATCCCTTAATTAACCTTAAATCCTAAATCTTGTATTGGCCATAACTTGGCCAATACTCATCAGAATTCAATAATTTAAGGTTCTATGGAAACCTTAGAGAATAACCTTTAGTAAACTAACATAAAATTTAGGTGTCATTAAGGTAAAATTACCAATATATCCTTATAGGTCAAATTCCTTAATTTGACCCTCTAAGGCTTAATACTTAACCAAAATTAGTGAACCTACTGTTTAAACTCATATTAGATAGTAAGTAATCATTCCACTTTATTAAAATTTAGAATATAACCCTAATTCACAAAGATGAGATTTAGACCTTTAAATGAGGGGCAAAACAGTCTTTTTGCCCAATATTAGGGTTTAATGAATTAAAGACCTGATTTCACTTCTAAATTATAATATATAGTAATTAAAATGATTTAAGCCTTGATTTAGATAATTCTAAATCTCAAATTAGAAATTTGATGAAAACCTTAAGTTAAGCCTTGAGAAAAACTTAAGTAAATTATGAGTGTTCTTCTTTCCTTAATCACTCTTAGATCATACCTTGGGTCTTATAACATTAGTTAGGATGTGTGTCTTGAGAGAAACTCTTAGTAATTAGGAGCCTTATTTCCTAAGATTAGGAATAGATCTTAAGTTAGAATTCATCTATTGAGTAAATTGGGTTACTCAATTAGATGAAACCTTGAGTTTACTAGTTTCTAGATTTTCTCAGTTTATTAAATAATTATTTGATCTTTAAACTGTAGAACTAAGAATAGAGATCTATCCTAATGAATTTGATTTATCATTAGGATTTGACTTAACCTAATCTGTGTGTTTTGGGTTCTAAACATTTTACCCTTAAATTACACATTTAAGATTAAGTGTTTAGACCTCATCATCTGAAGTCTAAATCTTAATCTTGTTATCTTGATTTGGCTAATCAAGATGAAGTCGAAATGAATTAAATTACAAAATTAGGTTGCTGATTTATTTATTTTAACCAAATAGTCATCTTTTGATTAAATTATAATTAGGACTTGGCCAGTCCTAATTATCTTCAACTAGTAGGATTCGTGATTCTAAGTTACAGAATGTGTAAGAATTGATGATTCTGAAATTTATGTAACTTAGAGTAGATAGAACGAATAAAGTAGATAACAACAGATATCACCTGTGTTTTAGATAGAGTTTCTTGCACTTTGATATTGATGCTTCGCATTCCTTGAGTTTGATCCGTACACCTTGAACATATATTATGTACATAAGATATTTGATAAATATCTTATGTTAATTTATAAGCAGCATTGTGTTTTCATTTCACAAATAGTTTGTAAGATGTAGCTTGATTAGTATACCTCTTTGATCAACTTGTTCGGGGTCGGCAACCTTTCGAGGGTTTAATGTCCGACAGTCTATTGGTCATGCCTAGTGCGAGTGATAGGATGGATAGACTCTCGCCCTACTGACTATAGAATCAGGATTCTGATATGGATATACTAATTCAAGTACACTTACATTCAGTTTTGTCTTAGCTCATCAGGCTAAGAGTTTTCAGTGATGTTCAGTTCAGAGTTTCTTAGCTCATCAGGCTAAGATTTGCTAAGTTCGTGTTCCGTTCAAGTGACTTATATAGTCACTGTAGTCTCAGTTTGCAGTTATTGTTTTATTTATATATTCTGCATTGTAGCACTGTTTTACTTACAGTTTTCCTGCACTATTTAGGATGCGAGTTCTACTTGCTGTTTTCTTATGTTTTTAGGATGTTAGTTTGTTTCAGTTTCACACTGTTAAATGTTGTATGTCCTTTAGCATATTTTTGTTTGATCATATGCATATTTAGGTTGTATTTTTGTACAATTTTACTTTTCTTTTACTTAACCTGTCTTTGTTGCAGTTGCTTGGAGGAGGTATATATTACTTCCTAGTTGTTTTAGTTATAAACTATTTGTTTATAACTTTATACTGTTCTTTTGTACGCTTTTCTGCACCTATTTTGCTCAGTGCTGTTTTTATGGTGATATCTATTTAACTTAATAAAATTGTTTGCCCTAAAATGTACTTAGACATATTATCTAACTAGTTTTTCTTTTGTTGGCTGGGGCCCTACCATTATGAAACTGGTAATGGTAGGTTCTGAGTTTGTTGGAGCAGCAGATCCAGTGGAGAGCTTGCTATTGGAGGAGGAGCCCGTTCCTGAAGATCTGTAGTTTTAGTTTTCTTTCTTTCAGTGAGATTGGTAGTTTCCTTTCAGTTCCTTTAAACTTATTAAATGTTGTAATAATACAGGTTTATATTTATCTTTCAATACTTTACTTATTCTATATTATTATATTTATACTGTATTGGATGGATGTTATGTTTTATGCTTCCGCACTCTGAGTTCTTGTATGATCATTTAGTGATAAATTCTGGGATGAATGGCAAAGTCCTTATTTAAGTTGGATTAGAACATGTGTCTAATTCAATACTAAGTGGGGACTTTGTCATTTGGTGACCCCTCCACCGTAATTATGTTTACTTAAGGGTTAACAAGACCACGGCGGGGCAGGGCCGCCACAGTTGGTATCAGAGAATTCCATAAGGTGTCAAACTGGAATTTGCATTCCTTTCTACCTAATGGACTGTTCTTCTGCCACTTGATCACTAAATGAATACTTGAATTGATATCCATCACATTATGAGTATAACTCAAAATAAGTTAAGTTATTAAATAACTATAAAAGATGATAAACCATAAATATCAAATTATGTATATATATATATATGCTCAACAAATCTAAGTAGAATGTTATAATTGTAGGAATAAAAGATCATCTAGGAATGACATTCATGACTTACTTAAAGGAGTTTGAGACTATTTGGAAATATGAACATAAATTAGGTAAGAAGCAAGGAAGAACGATTGAAGGAGTATCAGAACAAGGATCACAAGTAATAAACAAATTACTGAAAGAAGGCGTCTATAGAGGCCTTGACTTTCCAAGTACTAGCAAGGGAATGGCTTGCGAGAGTTGACCATATATTTGGTATTATGGAGTGGCCTAGTCACATCAAACTAGAAGTGGTGCTATGTTTTCTGCGTATGCAAGCAAAAGAATGGTGGATTATGTCATACGGAGAATTGTTTCGTAAAGCACAAGAGGAACATCGTGAAGTAACTTATGAAGACTTTCGTAGAGCATTTTTCACTAAGTATATAGGGTGGGAATAATATGTAATTCATGATGTAATAAGTATGATATATGTCACTATTATAATAAAAGTTTAATGATGAATAAATAAGGAATTTAATCTTTGTCGTATGATTCATTTTAAGTAAAGTTAAATATACATGTTTTAATTTCAGGAAAATGAATCCTGCTACTTCTCCAAACAATACTCCACTCAACCCTCAACCGTCTGTGAACAACGCTCCAAACAACACTGTGGCCACTTCTAATACTATTGATGAAATAACCTCTCTGAGAAACATGGTTACTGCAATGCTAGAGAATCAAAATTAGCAGGCTCTAGCCATTCAAAAGTTAGTATCTGTAATACCCGCCACTAATGCCAGCACTTCTTCAGCATCTCCCGCTTCTCAAGTTCCCAATACTTATCGGCAGTCTGCAGATGGGATACTTCACAGTTTCATAAGGTTAAGACCGCCTACCTTTGAAGGATCTGAATCCCCAATGGATACTTTAGCATGGCTGAAATCTATAGAGAAAAACATCACTAGTCTTGGTTGTTCAAGCAACCAATCTGTAAGACTAGCTACTCATCTTCTGTAAGGAGAGGCAGAACATTGGTGGGAACAAGAAAGGAACACACGTTTCGAGGAATTCGAATTAGATGAAATAGAATGGAGCTGATTTGTCCAAGCATTCAAGGAATCATTTATTCCACCATCCACTAAGAACATAATTGGCGAATCATTATTGAAATTAACACAAGGAAATCGAACAGTAGCTAAATATACCTCAGAATTTAGAAAGCTCATACAATTTTCACCTCACTTGGTTCCTACTGAAGCAGATAGATGTTTCAGATTTGAGAATGGACTTCGAGAATCCATTAAAGATCACGTAATTCCTTTACAACACACCCAGTTCGAGAAATTGGTGGAAACAGCACGAGTTGTAAAGCATCATCAATCAGTCAAGTACATGAAGAGAAAGGCCTTCAACATGAACAAATACCCTTAGAACTTCAAGCAACAAAGAACAAACCAAGGAAGGGTATATCAGATGGAGACTACTGAAACATCAAGCCAAACTGCTGCCTATAATAGGCCACATCCTTATGGAAAATGTTATCATTTTGTCAGAGTATGTTTTACTTGTGGAAGACAAGGTCATGCGTATAGGGAATATCGATCAAATAAAATAATTGATGGAGTAACTATTGATCGGAATCGTACAAATAAAGTATTTCGTGCCACTCCCATCAATTTCAGAGAACCTCAGAGGATTCTTATGCCACCTCCTGCTCAAGAGCGAACCCTTGCAAAGGTTCAATACGCTGCAAAGCCTTCAAACACAAATCAATCAACAGCTCAAACATTTGACAGCAGACCTGCTGGAAAGGCAAGAGTATACAATCTCACTCCAGTAGAAGCAACAGAAGACAACAATGTAGTCTCAGGTACAAATCGCAACTTTTGCTTTTCTTACTGAATTAGAACTTTCTAAAATTTGTATTTTTATTAGGCACCCTATACTTTAAAGATGAGCCCTATAGTATATTATTTGATACTGGGGCTAGTCATTCATTTATCTCTGAAAGTTTTGCTAAGAGAATAGGATTACCTTGCTACAAACTTGCGAAGATCTTGAGTGTTGGACTTCCATCTGGAGCCCAACTTAGTGCGAACAAATTCTGTGACATTCAAATACCAATCAATAAGCATACCTTCCAAGCCAAGTTAGTTATGCTACCTATAGTAAATTTTGATATCATACTAGGCATGAATTAGCTTAGTATGCATAACGCTACTATTAACTATCAAAAGAAGAAGATTATCTTGCAAACTCCAGGAGCTTCAACAACGTTTATTGGGAAGTTTAGCACTAGTAGCTCCTTAATCAACGTAATTCAAGCAGAGAAAATGGTGTGCAAAGGCTATAGTTGTATTCTGATGGTGATGATGGGTAGTAGCAAAGAAGTAACCCCAATCTCTAAAATAAAAGTTGTTAGAGATTTTAAAGATGTTTTTCCTAAAGATCTGCCTGGTTTACCACCAACCAGAGAAGTAGAATTTGAAATAAATATAATTCCGGGGACACAACCTTTATCAAAAGCACCATATAGAATGGCCCCGAAAGAACTACAAGAGTTAAATGAGCAATTACAAGAACTGCTAAATAAGAGGTTTATTAAACCAAGTATGTCCCCGTGGGGAGCTTTGGTATTATTTGTAAAGAAGAAAGATGGGTCTATGAGAATGTGCATAGACTACAGGGAACTGAATAAAGTCACTATTAAAAATAGATACCCACTTCCTCGTATCGATGATCTGTTCGATCAACTTGCCGGTGCTGTAGTGTTCTCTAAAATTGATTTAAGGTCAGGGTATCATCAAGTGAAGGTAAAGGACTCAGATGTAGAGAAGACAGCATTTAGAATGCGATATGGGCATTTCGAGTTTCTTGTAATGTCATTTGGTCTCACTAATGCCCCATCTCTGTTCATGGACTTAATGCAGAGAGTTCTGAAACATTATCTAGATAAATTTGTTATAGTATTCATTGATGATATATTAATTTACTCCAAGATAGTAAAGGATCATGAAGAACACTTGAGATTGGTTCTGGAGAAGCTTAGAGAGCATGAGTTATATGCTAAATACTCTAAGTGTGAATTTTGGCTGGATTCTGTATCATTTCTTGGACATGTGATTGATGCTCGTGGAATCCAAGTAGACCAGAGTAAGATTAGTGCTATTCAGGATTTGGTTCAGCCCAAGACAGTTACTGAAATTCGTAGTTTTCTGGGTCTAGCCGGATACTACAGAAGGTTCGTTAAATGCTTCTCCCAGCTTGCTGCACCTCTTACAAAATTAACTCAGAAGGCAGTTCCATTTGTTTGGTCAGAAGAATGTGAAACTGCATTTCAGTCTATAAAGGACGCATTAACTTCTGCTCCAGTTTTAGTTCTTCCTAAAGAAGGAGTTAATTATCAGGTGTATACAGATGCATCTGGAATTGGGTTAGGATGCGTATTAATGCAAGAAGGCAAAGTTATAGCATACGCATCTCACCAGCTTAAAACCCATGAAAGGAACTACGCTGTACATGATTTAGATATGGCAGCATTAGTTTTTGCATTAAAAATCTGGTGCCATTATTTGTACGGAGTTCAATGCTCTATATTCACAGACCACCAAAGTCTGAAATACATCTTTACCCAAAGAGAATTGAACTGTAGGCAAAGAAGATGGCTGGAATTAATTAGTGATTATGACTTAGATATCCAGTACCATCCAGAAAAAGCTAATGTGGTAGCTGATGCGTTAAGCCGTCACATTGTTCTTAACAGCTTAATTTCAGAAAGTCCATTGATGAATGAGTTTCATAAAATGGAAATTTCTCTTGCTAAGGGAAATTCAGTAAGTACCATGATATCCATGAATAATATAGAACCCACATTCCAAAGAGATGTTGCAATCTCTCAAAACAAGGATAATGAATATTTAAATCTTAAAGTGGCAATAGAAAGTGGTCGTCGACCAGAATTGCAGTTTAAGAAAGGTGCTATCTACATGGATAATCGTCTCTGGATTCCTAAATCCATGCAGAAAGAGATCTTGATTGAAAGTCACAATTCAGGATATCAAATTCATCCAGGAAATTCTAAGATGTATCAAGACCTAAAATAATCATTCTGGTGGCCAGGGATGAAGAAAAATATTGCAAAATTTGTTGCAAAATGCCACGCTTGTTGCTTAATAAAAGCAGAGCATCAAAATCCTAGTGGTTTATTGCACCCACTAGAAATCCCAGAATGGAAATGGACTGATGTATCCATGGATTTTGTCATGGGTTTGCCCCGTGCTAGATCTGGAGCTGATTCAATATGGGTTATAGTAGATCGTCTTACAAAATCTGCCCATTTTATTCCAATCCGTCAAACTGACTCAGTGGAAAAGTTGGCCAAATTATATATTAAAGAAATTGTCAGATTGCACGGAATTCCTAAAACAATTGTATCCGATAGAGACAGTCGTTTTACTTCTAAATTTTAGCAGGCTGTCCATCAAGATTTAGGCACAACTTTGGCTATGAGTACAGCATTCCATCCACAAATAGATGACCAAACAGAGCGAGTAAATCAAGTCTTAGAAGATCTTCTGCGTTTATGTATGTTGGATTTTTCAGGATCCTGGGAAGAGCATATTCCTTTAGTGGAATTTGCATACAATAATAGTTTTCAGTCAAGTATTAAGATGGCACCATATGAAGCATTATATGGGAGAAAATGTTCATCCCCGCTAGCTTGGTCTGAAATAGGAGATACTCAATTAAATGGATCTGAGCTAGTGGAAGAAACAAATAAGAAAGTTAAACTCATTCAGCAAAGAATCAGAACAGCTCAAGATAGGCAGAGTAAATATCATAATAATCGTCATCGTCCTCTGGAATTCAATGAAGGATATTATGTATATTTAAAAGTGAGCCCGATGAAAGGAGTCTATCATTTTGGAGTTTCTGGAAAGCTCAGTCCAAGATATATTGGACCTTTCAAAATTTTATAGAAGATTGGTTCAGCAGCTTATAAATTAGAACTACCAGAAGTCTTCACTGCTGTTCATAATGTATTTCACGTTTCATCTCTAAGGAAGTGTCTTCGAGATCCTTCACATCTTATAGAACATCCTGCAATTAAAATTCAACCTGATCTTTCTTACACTGAAGAACCAGTTAAAATCCTACATCGTGATCTGAAGAAGTTAAGGAATCGATCTATTCCAATGATAAAGATTCAGTGGAAGAACCGGTCTTGTAATGAAGCCACCTGGGAGAAAGAGGTGGATATGCGTCAAAAGTACCCAAACATTTTTAATCAAGGTGATTCTTCAACTCTACCTTATTTCAATTCGTTTCTTTATACCTGCTTAAATGCTTTTTCTCACTTGAGTGATGTCGAGGACGACATCATTCTTAAGTGGGGGAGTTTGTAACAAGCCAGGTTGTTACCTTGCTCAATTAAGACTAATCTAAGTCTTAATTAAGGTTCTAAGTCACCAATTAAGTAGTTTAGAACTCATCTCTGAAACTTAGGTCAAACCAGAAGTCAACAAAGTCAAATCTGGAATTCTGGAAAATCCCAAACCCTAGGAAATTGACTTTTTATCTAGACCTCAAATTGAAAATCTGACTTCGCCATTGCATTCAGAACACCCAAATTAGCTATGGGTGAAATTTTGGAGGCATTTGGAAGTCGTTGGATTTTCGTCAAATATTTTAATAATATTTAAATACCCCAAATAATCAAATAAATAAATATTCGCCGGATCAAAAATTCGATCGCACCATTGCGTTCCTCACCCCTCAATTAGCTGGGGTGATATACTGAAAATTTTTAGAACACATTTATTTAATTAATTATTAATTATTAATTAAATAAAAGTTAACATTAAAATAATAATTTATTAAATCCTTATAACGCTGTTTGATTTAATTAAATTCCCGTTAAGATTCTTTAGGCGAAGCTGCTTGATCAAACGGCACCTAAATTCAGCCGTCTGATCAATCGAGCCGTCGGGATCAGACGGCTGGTGAGCATCGTCCCCGATTGGGAACGCATGGGTCACGCGTGTCGATCGACACCTGTACGCGAGTACTGAGCTGCTGACGTGCGTTCCTCCTCATCTCTATCAACCGCTCGATTTCACCTTAATAATTCATTCGAGACTTCCTCTCCGGCAAAAGGGCGCAAAACCTAGCGAAAATTCATCTCGAATCAATCTGCCTTTCACCGAAAATTTAGATACTATCCATCTCAAAGGAACTCAAATTTAGTTCACGATATTGTACCGATCAAACATCGCAAGATTTTGAATTATATTTTTGTTGAATTAAGAAAATTTAATGTGATGAATTACTCGAAATCCTATTTCAGTTAAATCGCACTTCATTTTTTTCTGTTTGATTGAAATCATTCTAATATTTCCTTCTGATTACCAGAATTGAATGAATAACTAGTCAATTATTCTGCTGATTGCTTGAATACATACGGTCCTAATTCAAATTAGAAAAAAATCTTGCAAATAAGGCATGCGAATTTCTGCAAACTGCCGAACCCTAGTTTTCTAGGGCATCAGTTTTTCTGCTGATAGAGTTGCTCTAAGCAGTTATTTATAAGTTCAAATTAAAGTAGATGTTAAGGGCTTGCAATGGTGGTGTAATCCAAGCCTAGGATCGCGCCGTGCGTTGTTCTACAAGAAACCCTAGTCCTCGGCGCTCCGTTCGTGAAGCACGCCTGGAGTCCTGCGCGAAGGGAAGGCGTCATCTGCGTGGCTCTATTCGTAAAAGGTGGGGCCCACCTGTCCACCTCAGCTCTTGCTAAAATGGAACCTGACGCTTTACTTAGCTGCATAATTAAGAATTAAAATAATATCTATTAAAATATTATACAGTAAATAATATGTTAATTAAATAGAGAAAATCTAAACTTTAGTAATCCACAGATAGAGAAATACATATCCAAACATAGTAAATAAATATACCATTTTGATCAGCAAAAATAGAGGAATAATTTGGAATTATCAATTTTGCATTTGGACTTATATTTAGCAAAGTGATTTTTTAGGGTTTAATTTAAGTTCAATTAAATGTCACAAAACTTATTCAGCTCATAACTTTATACCCATTGACCCAAACATATTGAATATGGGTCTTAAAGTGATCAGAAAACCCCAAAGATTATTTTGGTAGTATTCATTTTGTTGTTAGTGTTAAATTTTGCCTAATCACATTTAGGACCTAACCCTAATTACCCTAATAAACCCTAGAACTTCAATTGACCATAACTTGGTCAATTGAACTCCAAATTGAATGATCCAAAGGTTCATTTAGATCAGAAAAACCTAATTAACAATAATCTGTAAAAATATTTTAGATCTAACGGTTAGATTTGCTAATCACCCCTAATTACCCTAAAATATAATTAGTAAATATTAGCAAATTTAGTAATCCAAATTGAGTAATTTAAGTTTCAGAGGACTCATAAAATCATTTAGAATCAATCTGTAAGGTTGGATTAGTGTTTGAGTGATTAATTTTGCTAATCACTCACTAATCACCCTGAACCCTAATTAGGTCTTAACTTAGTCAAATTAGGTCCAAATTGAGCCTACCACATGTCATTATGATCAGTGGGCTATTTGTAATTCATAACCACTAATTTTGCTTAATTTGGACACTAATTGGCAAAGTTAGAATTTTTGACCTATAATTAAGGATCCCTTAATTAACCTTAAACTCTAGATCTTGTATTAGCCATAACTTGGCCAATACTCATCAGAATTCAATAATTTAAGGTTCTATGAAAACCTTAGAGAATAACCTTCAGTAAACTAACATAAAATTTAGGTGTCATTAAGGTAAAATTACCAATATATCTTTATAGGTCAAATTCCTTAATTTGACCCTCTAAGGCTTAATACTTAACCAAAATTAGTGAACTTACTATTTAAACTCATATTAGATAGTAAGTAATCATTCCACTTTATTAAAATTTAGAATATAACCCTAATTCACAAAGATGAGATTTAGACCTTTAAATAAGGGGCAAAACAATTTTTTTGCCCAATATTAGGGTTTAATGAATTAAAGACCTGATTTCACTTCTAAATCATAATATATAGTAATTAAAATGATTTAAGCCTTGATTTAGATAATTCTAAGTCTCAAATTAGAAATTTGATGAAAACCCTAAGTTAAGTCTTGAGAAAAACTTAAGTAAATTATGAGTGTTCTTCTTTCCTTAATCACTCTTAGATCATACCTTGGGTCTTATAACATTAGTTAGGATGTGTGTCTTGAGAGAAACTCTTAGTAATTAAGAGCCTTATTTCCTAAGATTAGGAATAGATCTTAAGTTAGAATTCATCTATTGAGTAAATTGGGTTACTCAATTAGATGAAACCTTGAGTTTACTAGTTTCTAGATTTTCTCAGTTTATTAAATGATTATTTGATCTTTAAACTTTAGAACTAAGAATAGAGATCTATCCTAATGAATTTGATGTATCATTAGGATTTGCCTTAACCTAATTTGTGAGTTTTGGGTTCTAAACCTTTTACCCTTAAATTACACCTTTAAGATTAAGTGTTTAGACCTCATCATCTGGAGTCTAATTCTTAATCTTGTTATCTTGATTTGGCTAATCAAGATGAAGTCGGAATGAATTAAATTACAAAATTAGGTCGCTGATTTATTTATTTTAACCAAATAGTCATCTTTTGATTAAATTATAATTAGGACTTGGCCAGTCCTAATTATCTTCAACTAGTAGGATTCGTGATTCTAAGTTACAGAATGTGTAAGAATTGATGATTCTGAAATTTATGTAACTTAGAGTAGATAGAACGAATAAAGTAGATAACAACAGATATCACCTGTGTTTTAGATAGAGTTTCTTGCACTTTGATATTGATGCTTCGCATTCCTTGAGTTTGATCCTTACACCTTGAACATATATTATGTACATAAGATATTTGATAAATATCTTATGTTAATTTATAAGCAGCATTGTGTTTTCATTTCACAAATAGTTTGTAAGGTGTAGCTTGATTAGTATACCTCTTCGATCAACTCGTTCGGGGTCGGCAACCTTTTGAGGGTTTAATGTCTGACAGTCTATTGGCCACGCCTAGTCCGAGTGATAGGATGGATAGACTCTCGCCCTACTGACTATAGAATCAGGATTTTGATATGGATATACTAATTCAAGTACACTTACATTCAGTTCTGTCTTAGCTCATAAGGCTAAGAGTTTTCAGTGATGTTCAGTTCAGAGTTTCATAGCTCATCAGGCTAAGATTTGCTGAGTTCGTGTTCAGTTCAAGTGACTTATATAGTCACTGTAGTCTCAGTTTGCAGTTATTGTTTTATTTATATATTCTGCATTGTAGCACTGTTTTACTTACAGTTTTCCTGCACTATTTAGGATGCGAGTTCTACTTGCTGTTTTCTTATGTTTTTAGGATGTTAGTTTGTTTCAGTTTCACACTGTTAAATATTGTATGTCCTTTAGCATATTTTTGTTTGATCATATGCATATTTAGGTTATATTTTTGTACAATTTTACTTTTCTTTTACTTAACCTGTCTTTGTTGCAATTGCTTGGAGGAGGTATATATTACTTCCTAGTTGTTTTAGTTATAAACTATTTGTTTATAACTTTATACTGTTCTTTTGTACGCTTTTCTGCACCTATTTTGCTCAGTTCTGTTTTTATGGTGATATCTATTTAACTTAATAAAATTGTTTGCCCTAAAATGTACTTAGACATATTTTCTAACTAGTTTTTCTTTTGTTGGCTGGGGCCCTACCATTATGAAATTGATAATGGTAGGTTCTTAGTTTGTTGGAGCAGCAGATCTAGTGGAGAGCTTGCCGTTGGAGGAGGAGCCCATTCCTGAAGATCTGTAGTTTTAGTTTTCTTTCTTTTAGTGAGATTGAGAGTTTCCTTTCAGTTCCTTTAAACTTATTAAATGTTGTAATAATACAGGTTTATATTTATCTTTCAATACTTTACTTATTCTGTATTATTATATTTATACTGTATTGGATTGATGTTATGTTTTATGCTTCCGCACTCTGAGTTTTTGTATGATCATTTAGTGATAAATTCTGGGATGAATGGCAAAGTCCTTATTTAAGTTGGATTAGAACATGTGTCTAATTCAATACTAAGTGGGGACTTTGTCATTTGGTGACCCCTCCACCGTAATCATGTTTACTTAAGGGTTAACAAGACCACGGCGGGGCAGGGCCGCCACACGCGTGAAAAGCGCTCCTGCGCACTTTAGCTCCTGGAATTGCAAAATATTAAAAATTTTTTAAAAACTGCTTAGTTTTGGCTGAAATGACCTAAACTTTATGGTTTTGGTATTTTAAGGTCCCGTAGACCCTAGTGGGACTGAATTTTGACAAATGTGAACCTATTTTAGCTGCGCACTGCCGTGCAAAAAGCACTATCACGCACTGTCGCGCGAAAAGCCATACCGCGCGCTACAGCACAAATATCACTACCGTGCGAAAAGAGCTCCAACGCGGTTTAGCGCGCTACAGCGCCTGAAATTGCAAAATGCCAAGAATTTCTTAAAAACTGCTTAATTTTGGCTGAAATGGCCAAAATTTCACGGTTTTGGGATTTTAAGTTTCCTTGGACCTTAGTGGGACAGAATAATATCAAATGTGAACTTGTTTTAGTTGAGCGCTGCCGTGCAAATAGCGCTCCAGTGCGATTCAGTGGGCTGCAGCGCCTGAAATTGCAAAATGCCAAGAATTTCTTACAAACTGCCCAGTATTGGCTAAAATGGTCAAAATTTCACGGTTTTGGAATCTTAAGGTCCCTAGGACCCTAGTGGGAAAGAATTATATCAAATGTGTACATATTTTAGCCGCGCGCTGCCGCACAAAAAACGCTATCCCGCGAAAAGCTCTATCGCGCACTGCCGCGTGAAAAGCAATAACACGAGCCGCAGGGCAAAAAGTGCTACCACGCGCTGCCGAGTGAAAAGCGCTACAGCGCGATTCAGCGCGCTACAGCGCCTGAAATTGGAAAATGCCTAAATATTTTTAAAAACTGCTGGCTGAAATGGCCAAAACTTCACGGTTTTGGTATTTTAAGGTCCTTAGGACCCTAGTAGGACTGAATAATATTAAATGTGAACTTATTTTAGCCTCGCGCTACTGCGCGAAATGTGCTACCAAGTGCTGCAGCGCAAAAAGCGCTACCCGCGCGCTACCGTGCGCAAAGCGCTCCAGCGCGATTCAGCACGCTGTAGCGTCTAAATTTGTAAAATGCCTAGAATTTCTTAAAAATTGCCCAGTTTTGGCTGAAAAGGCCAAAATTTCACGATTCTGGAATTTTTAGGTCCCTAAGACGCTAGTGTCACAGAATTATATCAAATGTGTACATATTTTAGCCGCGCGCTGCCGCACAAAAAACGCTATCCCGCGAAAAGCTCTATCGCGCACTGCCGCGTGAAAAGCAATAACACGAGCCGCAGGGCAAAAAGTGCTACCACGCGCTGCCGAGCGAAAAGCGCTACAGCGCGATTCAGCGCGCTACAGCGCCTGAAATTGGAAAATGCCTAAATATTTTAAAAAACTGCCCAATTTGGCTGAAATGGCCAAAACTTCACGGTTTTGGTATTTTAAGGTCCTTAGGACCCTAGTAGGACTGAATAATATTAAATGTGAACTTATTTTAGCCTCGCGCTACTGCGCGAAATGTGCTACCAAGTGCTGCAGCGCAAAAAGCGCTACCGCGCGCTACCGTGCGAAAAGCGCTCCAGTGCGATTCAGCACGCTGTAGCGTCTAAATTTGTAAAATGCCTAGAATTTCTTAAAATTGCCCAGTTTTGGCTGAAAAGGCCAAAATTTCACGATTCTGGAATTTTTAGGTCCCTAAGACGCTAGTGTCACAGAATTATATCAAATGTGAACCTATTTTAGCTGCGCGCTGCTACGCCAAAAGCGCTACCACGCGCTGCCGCGCGAAAAAGCGCTACCGGGCAAAAAGCGTTCCCGCGTGCAGCCGCGCAAACAGCGCTCCAGCGCGATTCAGCGCGTTGCAGCGCCTGAAATTGCGAAACGCCAAGAATTTCTTACAAACTGCCCAGTTTTGGCTCAAATGGCCAAAATTTCACGGTTTTGGAATTTTAAGGTTCCTAAGATCCTAGTGGGACATAATTATATCAAATGTGAACCTATTTTAGGTGCGCGCTATCGCGCGAAATGCTCTATCACCGCAACGCGAAAAGTGCTACCACGCGCTGCCGAGCGAAAAGCACTCTAGCGCGATTCAGCGCGCTGCAGCGCCTGAAATTGCAAAATACCTAGAATTTTTTAAAAACTGCCCAGTTTTAGCTGAAATGGCCAAAACTTTACGATTTTGGTATTTTAAGGTCCCTAGGACCCTAATGGGACTGAAGAATATCAAATGTGAACTTATTTTAGCCGCGCGCTGCTGCGCGAAATGCGCTACCAGGCGCTGCTGCTGCGCAAAAAGCGCTCCCTCGTGCTGCCGTGCGAAAAGCGCTCCATTGCGATTCAGCGCGCAGGAGCGCCTGAATTTGTAAAATGCTTATAATTTTATAAAAGCTACCCAGTTTTGGATGAAATGGGGAAAATTTCATGGTTTTCGAATGTTTAGGTCTGTAGGACCCTAGTGGGACAGAATTATATCAAATGTGAACCTCTTTTAGTCGCGCGCTGCCGCGCAAAAAGCTCTATCGCCCGCTACCGCACGAAAAGCCATACCGCGTGCTGCAACGCGAAAAGTGCTACCATGCGCTGTCGTGCGAAAAGTGCTCTAACGCGATTCGGCGCGCTACAGCGCCTGAAATTGCAAAATGCCTTGAATATCTTGAAAACTACCAGGTTTTGGCTGAAATGGCCAATATTTCACGGTTTTAGTTATTTAAGGTCCCCAGGACTCTTGTGGGACAGAATTATATCAAATGTGAACTTATTTTAGCTGCGCGCTACCACCCGAAAAGCGCTACCGCGCGAAAAGTGCTCCAGCGCGAAAAGCGCTACAGTGCGAAAAGCGCTCCAGCGCGAAAAGCGCTCCAGCGCGCTGCGGCGCCTAAAATTACAAAATGCCTTGAATTTCTTAAAAACTGTCCAGTTTTGGCTAAAATGGCCAAAGTTTCACGATTTTGGTATTTTAAGCTCCCTAAGACCCTAGTGGACAGAATTATATCAAATGTGAACCTTTTTTAGCAACGCGTTGCTGCGCGAAAGGCGCTGTCACGCGAAAAGCGCTCAAGAGCGCTGCAGCGCTTGAAATTGCAAAATGCCTAGAATTTTTAAAAACCTGCCCAGTTTTAACTGAAATGGCCAAAACTTTCCGGTTTTGGTATTTTAAGGTTCCTAGGACCCTAGTGGGACAGAATTATATCAAATGTGAACCTATTTTAGCCGCGCGCTTCCCCGAGAAAAGCGCTCCCACGCGCTGCACCGCGAAAAGTCATATCGCGTGCTGCCGCGCAAAAAGCGCTCCAGCGCGCTTTAGCGCCTGAAATTGCAAAATGTTAAGAATTTCTTGAAAAGCGCTTAGTTTTGGCTGAAATGACCAAAACTTTACAGTTTTGGTATTTTAAGGTCCCTTGGACCCTAGTGGGACTGAATTTTGACAAATGTGAACCTATTTTAGCCGCGCGCTGCTTTGCGAAAAGCACTATCACGCGCTGTCGCGCGAAAAGCCATACCGTGCGCTGCAGCACAAAAAGCACTACCGCACGAAAAGTGCTTCAACGCGGTTTAGCGCGCTGCAAAAATTAAAATTGCAAATTGCCAAAAATTCTTAAAAACTGCTTAATTTTGGCTGAAATTGCCAAAATTTCATGGTTTTGGTATTTTAAGGTTCCTTAAACCTTAGTGGGACAGAATTATATCAAATGTGAACTAATTTTAGCCGAGTACTGCCGCGCGAAAAGTGCTCCCACGTGCTGCTGCGCTAACAGCGCACCAGCGCGATTCAGCGCGTTGCAGCGCCTGAAATTGCAAAATGCCAAGAATTTCTTACAAACTGCCCAGTTTTGGCTGAAATGGCTAAAATTTCACATTTTTGGAATTTTAAGGTCCCTAGGACCCTAGTGGGACAGAATTATATCAAATGTGAACCTATTTTAGCCGCGCGCTGCAGCGCAAAAAGCTCTATCGTGCACTACTACGCGAAAAGCCATAACGCGAGCTGCAGCGCGAAAAGTGCTCCCACGCGGTGCCGAGCGAGAAGCGCTGCAGCACGATTCAGCGCGCTGCAGTGCTTGAAATTAGAAAAATGCCTAGAATTTTTTAAGAACTAACAGTTTTGGCTGAAATGGCCAAAACTTCACGGTTTTGGTATTTTAAGATCCCTAGGACCCTAATGGGACTGAAGAATATTAAATGTGAACTTAATTTAGCAGCGCGCTGTTGCGTGAAATGCGCTACCAGGCACTACAGCGCAAAGAGCGCTCCTGCGCACTGCCGATCGAAAAGCGCTCCAGCGCGATTCAGTGCTCCAGCGCGATTTAGCGCGCTGCAATGCCTGAAATTGCAAAATGCATAGAATTTTTTAAAAACTGCCCAATTTTGACTGAAATGGCCAAAACTTTACGGGTTTAGTATTTTAAGGTCCCTAGGACCCTAGTCGGACTGAAGAATATCAAATGTGAACTTATTTTACTCGCACGCTGCAGCGCAAAATGCACTACCAGGCGCTGCTGCGCAGAAAGCGCTATCACGCGCTACCGCGTGAAAGGCGCTCTAGCGTGATTAACGCGCTGCAGTGCTTGAATTTGCAAAATGCCTAGAATTTCTTAAAAATTGCCCAGTTTTGATTGAAATGGCCAAAATTTCACAGTCTTGAAATTTTTAGGTCCCTAGGACCCTAGTGGAATAGAATTATATCAAATGTGAACCTATTTTAGCCGCGCGCTGCCACGCGAAGAGCTCTATCGCGCGCTGCCGCGCGAACAGCCATACCGCGCGCTGCAGCACGAAAAGTGCTACCGCGCGCTACTGTGCGAAAAGCGCTCCAGCGTGATTTAGCGCACTGCAGTGCTTGAAATTGCAAAATGCCTTGAATATCTTGAAAACTACCTAGTTTTGGCTGAAATGGACAAAATTTCATGGTTTTGGTATTTTAAGGTTCCTAGGACCCTAGTGGAACAGAAATATATCAAATGTGAACGTATTTTAGCCGCGCGCTGCCACGCGAAGAGCTCTATCGCGCGCTACCGCGCGAACAGCCATACCGCGTGTTGCAGCGCAAAAAGTGCTACCGCACGCTGCTGTGCGAAAAGCGCTCTAGCGCGATTCGGCGCGCTGCGGCGCCTGAAATTGCAAAATGTCTTGAATTTCTTAAAAACTGCCCAGTTTTGGCTAAAATGGCCAAAAATTCACGGTTTTGGTAGTTTAAGGTCCCTAGGACCCTAGTGGACATAATTATATCAAATGTGAACCTATTTTAGTCGTGCGCTGCTGCGCGAAAAGCGCTCCAGCGCGATTCAGTGTGCTGCAGCGCCTGAAATTGCAAAATGGCAAGAATTTCTTACAAAGTGCCCCGTTTTGGCTGAAATGGCCAAAATTTCATGGTTTTGGAATTTTAAGGTCCCTAGGACCCTAATGGGACAGAATTATATCAAATGTGAAGCTATTTTAGCCGCGCGCTGCCGCTCAAAAAGCGCTATCGCGCAAGAAGCTCTATTGCGTGCTCCCGAGCGAAAAACTATAACGCGCGCCACATCATGAAAAGTGCTACCACGCGCTGCCTTGCGAAAAGCGCTCTAGCGCAATTCAGCACGCTGCAGCGCCTGAAATTGCAAAATGCCTAGAATTTTTTAAAAACTACCCAGTTTTGGCTGAAATGGCCAAAAGTTCACGGTTTTGCTATTTTAAGGTCCCTAGGACCCTAGTGGGACTGAAGAATATCAAATGTGAACTTATTTTAGCCGCGCGCTGCTGCGCGAAATGCGCTACCAGGCGCTGCTGCGCAAAAAGCGCTACCTCGCGCTGCCGTGCGAAAAGCACTTCAGCGCGATTCAGCGCGCTGCGACGCCTAAAAATGCAAAATGCCTTGAATATCTTGAAAACTGCCCAGTTTTGGCTGAAATGGCCAAAATTTAATAGTTTTTGTATTTTAAGGGAGTGTCATAGAATTGATTCTTAATAATTAGAGTTACTATAGCAGGGAAAATATTCTCTAATTACAATTAATGAAAATAAAAGTAGGAAATATTGAAAATAAAATGTGGAAGAAAATAAAAGACAAAAAATAGGAAATTAAACATAGAACGTATTGGTAACAACAATATTGTCATTAGGGACAGCTGAAGAAGACAAAGAGTAGACTCTTGGTACTACATGAGATTGAGCAACAAACTTGCCATTATCCTTTCTACTAAAGTGGTTATGCTTGGAGGAAGACAGAGGTACACCTTTTTGGTGTTGAGCACTTCTACAAGCAGGAGGAGATATCAAGGCAAGTGCTAGTGCTTGAGAGTTGATAGGAACTAGATTTGGCACAGAAGCTTGTCGGTTGATCTTTATCTTGTCCACGACCCAATTAGCACAAAAGTCCCAATGGCGATGATTGGTTCTGCCGCAAATGTAATACCTACCACCAGTGTGGTAGCACTTCCCATAAGGATGGGGTCAATTACATATCACTCCAGGTCATCCTTGTTGGTTTTGCCTGGGGTTCTGGCTAGGATTTTGATTAAAATTTTGGCCAGAAGTAAGCTGGAAGACTTTAAGACCACGAGAACTGTTCCTCTTGAAGGGTTTAGATCTAGAAGGTTGAGGATGGGAGCACTTCTTCAAATCCATTTGGGTTTGATGGTACTCAACCATACAAGCACCTTCCAAAAGCTTGGGAAAATTGTCATGATGTTGAGACATCAAATGACTTTTAACAAAATCTTTAAGACCGGAAAGAAATCTAGTGCACCTAGCCACTTCAGTATGGACAAGGTTTGGATCAAAGCGAGAGAGTTTATGGAACTTCATCTCATAGTCATGGACAGAATAGCTTCCTTGCATGAGTTGCATGAAGTCATTTTTAATTATAGTTCGGTTAGAAGGAGGAATGAATTCCTCACAAAACACTTGCTCGATTTCATCCCGAGAGATGTCTTCCATCTGAACTTCTGAGAAGCAAGCCCTCAACTCACTATCCCATCAATATTTGGCTTCACCATGGAATAGATAGGTAACAAGATGGAGGCACTCACTCTCCGTGCACTTAATGCTGGCTAAGGTCTTTTCGATGGCCTTTAGCCAGTCAATGGCATCAAAATGCAAAATGGAACATTAAAGGTCAGAGAGTTTAGATGAAGAAAAGTTAAAAGATAGGCATCCACCACTGGACCAGAAGATGGCTGTGGAGCTAAGGGAAGTTCAGGAATAATTGGAGAAGAGGCCTAAGGAGGAGTTGGGCAAGTTTGGGATGGAGCAGGAGAAGGTTGGGAAGGGTTGCAGGATGAAGCCATCCTTTCAGCTGCACGAGTCTATGCTTCTATCATAACCTTCATTAGCTCTAGCAAATTCTGCATTTGATCTGTTTGGGAAGTCATAGTGGAAGCAGGTTCTTCCACTATTGGTTCAATAAGAGTTTTGGACTTGGGATCCATTCTAAAGAATGGAAAAGAAAACACCATTCAAAAACTAAAAAAGATTGGAAAAGAAAATTCTCATTAAAATGTGAAACTTTTAAGAGATTATAATTTTAGATAAAAAGGAAAGAAGCATAAGTAAAGTAGAAACTATTTACAAAGCTACTAAAGGAGAAGAAGCTAAAGTAAGGGAAAACTAGTACTACTAGTTATAGAATTTTGCATAAAATATATTTTCAAAGTCTTCATAAGTGGGGGCATAATGAAGATGCCTACATCCACGAATGAGTACTCCATAAGCATGACACCACCAATCCATGGCGTAGTCACTAAAACATTCATCCAAAATTTGGAGGTGTAAGTGATCGGGGAATTCTATGGCCTCAAATACCATAGTAATATGGGAGAGCCATTCCCTAGCTAACTGAGGGAATAATCACCTCGAAACACATAAACCTCAAAAATTTGTTCAGAATATCACCTCTCACAGCAGATATTCCCAAGTAAGCATGACCAAACATCAAACCATACCAATGATCGAACTCCCAATACTGGAAGAACAATTTGGTATAAAGTCTTAGTTCAGTACTAGAGTCTGCCATCTAAAAGTTAATTAAGGTTTGAGCTAGAAATTTAGATCACTTATTTAATTGGAAATATGTTTACTATCCTCAGATGTCATTCACTTATTTTTACTATACTATGTTGTTTGCTTTTGGATGAATGGATATGTTTGTCTTAACTTAAAGTTCTCAACTTGGCTCTAATACCAACTATGACAACCCCAATATTGAGAATCACTAAACTCAACATTGATACGTCACCACAATATCTAATACTAATCCAAACCATTAGATAATGTGTTTGGCCAAGGATTTAGAAGAGGGTCTTAAGTTAAGATGGAAAGAATTTTTATGAAAATATGTTATCTAAAATACATATTAAAATATGATACATGTAAGGACATGTGAGAATGTAATTTAAAAGCAATTGACATGATTACTTATAATTTTAAATATGAAAATTCGAAATATTTAACATGTGATACATGAGTCTATGATTTTCCAATATATTTTAAGTCATTAAAATTTTAAAACTTTCAGCATAGTTTCTACTGTATTTGGCTAAAGAAACACCTGCAATTTAAACATACAAGTCTTCCATTCCAATGTAAGATTAAATTGAAAGAAAAGCAACCTAAAACTAACATGAAATCAATCCATTACATAGGATTGTCTAGTTCCAGTCCTAATATAGAGCCTATCTGTTACATAGGATTTGCTCAATTATAATTCTAATATAAAGTCAATCCATTACATGGGATTGCTTATTTCCAATTCTGAAATAAAGTTAATCAGTTACATGGGATTGCTCATTTCCAATTATAATAGCTTAAGGTGAGAAAATACATGTGTAATAATTATCTACCTAAAGTATGCACAATTCCTAGCATTTAATATATACAAGGAGATAAGAAGATATTCTCAACTTAGATATATAACTATTTTCCAATTCTATATGAATTCTAGTAGACTACTAGTTCTAATTAACATACAAAGTGAATATGTAGCTAAGCTTCAGTTTAATATGCTAAGTAAATATGCAACTAATGATTTAGTTAATATTCAAATTCACACATTCATCCATTCATCACATTCCAAGCATTTAATTATAATGCTAAGTTCTAACACAAGCATAGTGAAAGTAAAGTAAATGACATAGTTATTATAAACTAACAGTAACTTTAAATGAAAGTAAGAAATCAAAAGCTCACTTGCAAAAAATTAATAAGCTATATATTTATGATAATTTTAAGGGGAAGTAGCTAGCTTTTTGCACTTGGTCCAGCTCCACTAGCCTCCAAATGCATCTGATCTATCATATTTTGGCATTTAAATGTGTTAAAGCAAAGCCAAGAAATAGAAAATATAATTAGACTAAATAGTCTAAGTATATTTGAAAATTGGGCTAAGCGTATTCTTGGTTAATTTGATATCACTACTAGTTACAACATAAGCACAAGCATGGGTGCAAAAAGGTAAGCATACAAGTGTGGAAAAGTAAGTAAGAAAAAGGCAAAGTGAGTTAGAATACTCACTTAAATATACATCCTAGCCTACAAATAAAACAAGGGTAAAAACATCCTAAATTGGCTAGAAAGAAACAAAAGTGCATATGAAAGTAAATGAAGTAAAGCATGTATATGTTCAAAATAACTTATGCTAAGTAAGAAAAAGAGACAGTGAAGCATTTAAATATAATTTTAACAACATGCACTATAATCTATGTAAATTGTAAATAAATAAAGTATAGTACTAAAACATAGAAAATGCATATTATAAAAATTGAAGAAAAATCTTAGACTATTAGTTTATGATTCACATAGTCTAGAACTATGGAAAGTAACATAGCTAAAAGCTATGATGAGTCTTAACAATCTATAAGATTGAAGAAGATCTCATATTTTAAATGATTAAATTTTTTTTAGAAGGTACTCATTCTGCGAGCAAATACAGAATGAGATGAGGAGTTAAACACAGTTTGTTTAATAAGTAAAAGAAAGCAGGGTCAAAATAAGTAACTCTCACATTCACCCTCTGAGAATGTGAGGTCTTCTTATTACTCCTTATTAGCCTGCCCTTGGCTGATCCAATAATATAAACCCTTATAATTTTTAATGTGAAAATTTTATTCATGCATAATGTCTTAAATGAATAATTCAAATGAATAAGGCTCAAAACTAAGCAAGCAATCAAGGAAAATTCAATAATTTCAACTGAGTGATATCCAAAGTTATCTAATTTTTAATGATCTACTTAATGATTGGAGCTAATTGAGTGCCCAATTAACTTTGAGATATTGATCTCAAGTTAATTGTAATTAATAGTAATAATTGGAGTTTTAAAATAGTAGTTTCATTATATTTAGTATGTTATGACAAAATAATTTATAAGTACAATCAATATAAATAGAAACTTGTTCTAAACTAGTCCTAATCTATAAGATTCAATCATGACATTTAAATTAAGGCTTTGGTGATTAGTAGGAAATAATGAGATTAAGAACTTATCAAACTTAAGGAATTGGGAGTTAATATTTAATCTACTAAAACTCACTAGCTAGGTTGTAGTTCAAAGGTTCTATCCAAAACAAATACTAAACTAGCTAGGTCAATGTAAAATGAAAGGCTTAAAGTAAGCAAATGTAGGGATTGAGAACTATAAGTTCTATGTTTTCTAATAGTTAATGTTTAAGGAAAATTAGTAGGATTTGTAAACTACTTTAAGTGAATTAGGTTTTCTATTACTAACTCTTAAAAGATTCAAGAGAAGTCTTTAAGATTTAGGATGAATAAATTAGGCTCTAATCAAGTCATTAAAGGCTAGTCCTAGTTGGTTCAATAATCTACAATTACTAAGACATTAAGACTTACCATTCTTAATAAATGTAACTAATAGATCTAGGGATCAACTACAATTCATGTTGTAAATCAATCGTAGGGCTTCTACCTTAGGGCTGAAAGGTGAATCAAAAAATTATAATTGATTCACATACTAGAAAATGAGAACTAAGCTCAATTGATAGAAATCTAATTTAACATGGGGAATAATAAATATGACATATTAATTATCCTAGGGTTTTATAAAGCCTAAAACATGTTATCTAATAAATTAGGATTCATCACAATAACACTAATTAAGGGTCAAAAATCTAAAATCATTATCTGTTGTCCAATTGAAATAATATACATATATTTGGAATCCTCATTTTACGAGGAGAAAAATGACACTAAGTAGGTCAATTTTGGATAATGTTTAAAATTTAGGGTTTCCAGGACTCCAACAACGGCACCATAAAGTTGACAGACCTAACATACATCTGCACTTTTACGCAAGTGTACGTGGTCTGATGAAATAAGTGGAAAGTTTAAATTTTCGGGATTTATCGAACCATAGAGAATTGGATGTTTTGTTACAAAGGTATATCTATGATCACTAATGTTTAAGCTATATGTGTATTGATAGGTGTTGGTTCCTAAACAAGCACGATAACTCTTAGTTAAAAATACTTCTGATAAAAAAAAGAGGATAGTTGGGTTTCTCCCACACGATATGGTAGATAACTTATATATGATGATTCCTTAAGCGTTCATTTTTCTTTACTTAGTTCTTTAATCAAGTGCACATTGTTCTTCTGAGTCTTAGTTCAAAGATTAACAAGTTCAAGTCTCATGCATGAAATTAACACACAATCGGTTCTATTTCAGCACAAGGACCCTTATAAGATTTTAGATTTGTAGTTTTTATCTCATTTCTTGATAATGGTGATGAGGGTTATAAAGATTAAGATCTTATAAGCATTGATTCCACTAAGCGCTTCATGCGCCTCAAGCATAGTTTAGATGAGAGAGTGATGTCATTGGGCTTAATGACTATGTCACCTCGTTCATGAGCACTCGATGAATCCATTCCCTCTCTCAAGTATGCTAAGCAATGGAGCTTAATTAGTGGGTCTTAGCATTACACGCTTTAGCTCATTAGTTAAGCATATATTAAGGTGCACTAAGCTCAAGAACTTTCTCACATAGTTCTAAGCTCTCATGCACTCATAAATCTAGCATCAAAACTAAGGTTAGCTATGGAGCACAAGACAAAATAGTCCTTGAGTTCAATTAGTCCTTTGGTTGCCATTCATGTCCACAATAGTCCTTTAATTTCTTTAACAAGGTATTGAGTTCATGATTTTTATTAAAACTTGAGGAAAACTTCATACAATTATAGTATCTATCAATACATATGAGATTGCCCTAACCCTCCCCAAGGGAGGTTTAGCTCTCCATTACAAAAAAGATGAAAAGAATACATACATGGATAAAGACCCTTTCATGATCAACTAAGAAAAACACAAAGTAAGAGTTTAGAATATACTAGGAATGTTTCTTTGGGAAGTTCTCTAGATTCCTCCTCATCTTACTTGAAGTTGCTTCTCTTAGGTCCCTAGTACTGCCTTTCTTCTCCTTCTCCTTAACAAGATAAGCTCTTCCACCCTTGGAGAGTTCTCCTTCCCCTCTATGCAGCTCTCTCTTTACTTAGGTTGTAGTGAGCCCAGTTGGGAACCTCTCTTAAGCCAAGAGATGTGGTATTTATAGAAGTGGGCTGCTTCCTCATCCTCACATTTCAAAATCTACATTTTCCTTTAAAAATTCTGGAGCAACGATTGCCAATTCCACTTGATGGTAGAAGTGACCATTGCTTTTTTATTTTTAATCTTCACATAAAAATTTTCCCATTAAAAATTGACCTGGTGTAGAAGGGATGATGGCTGGAGATAAGAGGCTGGTTGGGGGTCTTGTCCTAGCCGCAATTATTGCTTCTATCAGATAAAAATACGGTGGGCCGCTGCAGCGCGCTATAACGGAAAATTTTCACAAAGTGGGTCGTTGTGGTGCGCTGGGGCATTTGGCTCATACAATGAAGGGCCGCTGCAGCGCTAGCAATTTCGCAAAAGGCTCCGCTGCAGCGCACTGTGGCGCCAGCGTATCGCAAGATGCTCTGTAGGAGCGCACTATGGCGCTAGCGATTCGCAAGTTGCTCCGCTGTAGTATGATGTGGCACTAGCGATTCTCAAGATGGACCACTGCAGCGCGCTGTGGTGCCAACGCTTCGCAAAGTGCTCTGCTGCAGCGCGCTATGGCGCCCAATTTTGCAAATTGGCTCGCTGCAGTGCACTGTGGTGCCAGCACTTCGCAAAGGGCTCTGCTGCAACGCGCTGTGGCACCAACGATTCGCATGCAAGACCACTGTAGCGTGTTGTGGCGCCAGCGCTTCGTAAAGTGCTCCGCTGCAGCGCGCTATGACGCCCGATTTCATATGAGAAATGAATGAAATTTTCCTTAAATTAGGATATAAATTATGGATTCATCAAAAGTGATTAAGAAAATTAGGGTTCAATTGCTAAGTTTAATTTCATATTAATATTCCTCACATTTTTATGAGTGAAATGGACTATTTGATCATTTAATTTGGATCTTAAATGATCAAATTATGTCACATGAAATGATGAATATTAATTTGTAATTAATTAATTAATCTTAAATATTGATTAATTAAAATATTTGTCAAAATAGAAATTAAATTACATATTATTAATCTACTTATTTTTGTGATCAAAATAGTATATAAGATTATATATTTTGGATAAGTATTTTGCAATTTAAGAGTGATATAAAGTCTGCATTAATTTATAATAATCACAGCAATTAAAAATTCAAAATAGTTTAATAATTCCTATAATCATTGCTAATTGATTTAATACAAAAAAACATGCAACACAGAATTAAAAGGTGCTAAATCCCATGAATAGCAATTATTAGCATTTAAGTTACGGTGCGTGATTATACACGTCGTTAGGACACATGTAATCTAAAGAAGGAGCCACTCATCCTCACGGATCCCGCAGTGCCAACGCATCAGCCAACATGCAGATCGGCCCAGTTCAGTGAGAGGTTCTAAATTGTGAGATACAGCGGTCTGAACCGCTTCATCCCGCAGTCGCCCAAAAGAGATGATTTAGGGTTTGCTCTTCTGGCCGATTGCAGAGGTTTCTCGACTTGATCTTCCCCTCGGTGAGAAGATCTCGCATAAGTTATCTCTATCGACCCTGGATTAGGTCTAGGAATCGATAGAAATGCTAATAATATGATGCCCTAGGTCTTAAGGATAAGACCCGAGTGCACCCGGTGGACCTTAAGGGAGGAGCTGAGGATCTACGCTCGATCGGGCTTGATCGAGCTTGATCTAAGTCTAAATTAATGCGATAAAGCATGAGGTAGCATTTTAATTGATTCAGTTAAGGAGAGTAAAATAATATTAGCACCTGAAGGAGGAGGGAGGTCTCAGTCCGATGAACCTTCGTGAATTTTTAGTAGCCTAACCAAAACTCTCAGTGATGCAGCTCCCTCAGAAGGTGAAAGAGACGAAGAGATAAGCAAAAATGATAGAGAAAGGCACCTGGAGGAGAGTAATTAGGACTAAAGGAAGAGGGAAGCTCTGCAAGTACGGTGCCTACTCCTAGAAACCACTACCGTGCTCAGCCATGAGAGGGACGTACAGGGATTGAATCTGGTCCATCGGATCGAAGCGCTGATCCGACGGCCATATCAGATTTCATGAGGGCGCGCCGTTAGATTAGGATCCAATAATGTCCAACGGATTAGATTTGAAGGCACAGCTGTCCCATGTCTGGTGCACTGCATGGGATTTTTGCCTTTAGGAAAAGCCATTGTAAAATAAAAATTTAATTTATAATTATATTATTTAATTTATTTACTTTAATTATATAGTTAATTACACACATATTATTAATCAAAATTAATAACTAAACGCACTCTGGAAAATCCCAAAAATTCACCCTTACCTAATTGAGATGTGGGGAACTCAAAATGTAATCGAATTTTTGATCAGAGGTCAATTTAATTATTTTAATTTTTTGGGTATTTATAATATGATAAAATATTTGTGAAAAATTCTACGACTTCCAAACACTTCCAAAATACTACCCATAGCTAATTTGGGTGTGGTGAGTCCAATGGTGGACTTTGTTTTTTATTATGAGGTCTAAATAATTTAAGCATTCTCAGAATTATCAAAAAATCAAGAAATGTTGGAAATTGCCAAACGATCCCCAAATCGCACTAAATTTGAAATAGAAGCCCCTAAGACTATTATACGACTAATGAAAGAAGATTAGAGTCAATTAGGTCACTAATTGATGGGTAACAACCCTAGGGTTATTATATATTCTATGAAGAAATTGGCAAAAGTGTACATCAAAGAAATTGTCAGACTCCATGGTATCTCGATATTAATTATTTCTGATCGTGACAGCAGGTGACCTCTAAGTTCTGATAAATAGTGCATCAAAAATTGGGGACTACCCTGGCTATGAGCACCGCCTTTCATCCACAAACTGATGGTCAAATAGAATGTGTTAATTAGATTCTTGAAGATCTTCTACGTCTATGCATTTTGGATTTCAGAAAGGTTTCTAGGAAGATAACATTTTCATGGTTGAGTTTTCCTATAATACTAGTTTTCAAGCAAGCATTGGCATGGCACCCAATAAAGAATTATATGGCAGAAAGTGCAGCACTCCACATGCATGGTCTGAGACAGGCAATGTTCAACTTTATGAATCTGATCTGATTCATGAAACAAATAGAAAAGTTGAATTAATCCAGCAGAGGATTAGAGCATTGCAAGATCATCAGAGTAAATATCACAATGCTCATCATCATCCTCTAGATTTTAATGTTGGAGATTTTGCTTATCTCAAGGCCAGTCCTAAGAAAGGAGTTTTTTGTTTCGGTGTAGCTGGGAAACTTAGTCCTTGCTATGTCAGACCTTTTGAAGTCTTAGAGAGGATTGGCTCTGCAGCCTATAAATTAAAGCTTCTCAAAGATTTCTCTATAGATTAAAATGTATTTCACATTTCATCTCTGTGAAGGTGTCTTCGTAATACATCACATCTAGTTCAACTTATAGCAGTCTCCCTTTTTGTAGATCTCTCTTATTTCAAAGAATCTATCTAAATCTTAGCTCACAATCAAAACTAGCTCAGAAACAGTTCAATCCTAATGGTCAAAGTTTAGTGGAATAATCGTTCCTCTGTAGAGGCCACTTGAGAGAAAGAGTTAGATATACAGTTAAAGTGTCCAAGGATATTTGATAATTCCAGTACTTCCTCATCTTTATCACTTCTGATTTATTAATCTCATTCATGCTTTGTTCTTCCTAATTAAGTGATATTGAGGATGACATCGTTCTTAAGTGGGGGAGTCTGTAACAGCCCTAGGTTGTTACCCTAATCAATTAGGACCAAATTAAGTTATGATTTTGATTCTAACACTCTTAATAAGCCATTAGGTCTCCTCACCCTGAAGTTTTAATCCAAATTAGATGTCAAATGGATCAAACCCTGATTTTGGATATTTCAAGAACCCTAGAATTTGATATATTTAAATTGATCTCAAATTAAAAATCAGACTTTGCCATAATGCTCATCACCACCAAATTAACTAGAGGTGATATTTTAGATATATTTAGAAGTCATTCGAATTTTATTAAATATTTTAATATATTTAAAATACCCCAAAAATAGGAAAATTAAATCCTCATTGAAATCTAAATTTGACTTTGCCATTGTGTTCCTCACCCTTCAATTAACTAGGGGTCAATTAATTAAAATGTTGGAAATTATTTTATAATTTAATTTTAATTAAGAAGAAATCAGATTTAATATTAAATAATAAATAATAAGTTTAATTATTTAAAACCTAACAGCTCCGTCCCTTTTCATTTCGCACCGTCAAGTTTTGCCGTTTGAAAGGAATGACAAATATTGACCATTCGATCATTATTTGAACGGTCCTTCATCATTCGTTCCCGACGCGCTCACAAGTGTCGCGCGAGGTCGCACGCGGCAGGTCGCCCGCCAGGTGCTTGCTCCCACCACTGATGTTGTCGCTCTAAGCCCCCTTAAATCTCTCGAACTGTGCCTTCGACTCATTTTCCTTGAGCTTGTGAGTTGGTAAGGTCTGAGGAGCCACCAAAGTCAATCACTGTAAACCTTAAGTCTCTGAACCGTTCATTCAAGGTACCTTTAATTTTCAAATCTAATTGTGCAAATGCCAATTTCACTTTTTGTTTATCTAATGCATTGCTTGGATTAGTAATTGATCAGGTTTGATCGGGTTTCATCAAACCCAATTGACCCAATTTTGGGTCTGATCCATAGTTGTCCACAGTGCATTCGTAGGATCTCTATCTTCGCAAGACCTAAGGGTTAGGATTAAGGTCGATCCTGGCATCCTCAGCCATTAACTCAAGTGTGGTTGGTGAGGTCTCATCGTGTAATAACCCAGGTTGTAACTTAGGTCTATTAAGACTAAACAAAGTCCTAACTTTGATTTTAGTACTCTAATTAAGTCATTAGGAGTTCACCATAAAGACCTAGTCCAAATCATGAGTCAAAATGATCAAATCCTAATTTTAGGAATTTCAAAAACCTTAGAACCTAATTATTTTGATCTCAAATTGAAAATCTGATATCGCCATTACTCTCATCACCCCCAAATTAGCTAGGGGTGATGTTTTGGAGGCATTCATAAGTCATTAAATTTTCTGTGAATATTTTAATATATTTTAAATACCCTGAAAATTTAATTAAATAAATACTCGTCAAAATCAAAATCCGTCTTCGCCCTTACATTCCTCACCTCTCAATTACCTAGGGGTAATTTATTATAAAATTTTGGAACGCAATTAATTATTTAAAATTAATTAAGGTGATTGATTAAGAAAATTATATAATAATATTTATTTATAGACTTATCAGCTTCGTCTTCCTCCTTCAGCACTGTTAGCATAGGCCATTTAATTAAATGGCAAATCGTAGGATGTTAGATCAACTCGATCCAACCACTCTCATACCGTCGTCCCCATCGCCCACGCGTGGCGAGTGAGGGCTGCACACGGTGCATCTCCCGCCAGATGGCCACCTTCACCGCAAATTGTTACCGCACTAAAGCCTAATTAAATCCATTGATGATTCCTTAGTCTCAGTTTGAGAAGATCGGAGCTCCCCAAAAGCCAATTGTTTCGCTGAGGCATCATCTCAATTCATCCGAAGATCATCTACTGTTCAATCAGGTACTCTTGATCCCATTCTTTTTTTATGCATAATGTGTAGTTACATTCCAAATGCTTATTTTATAGGCCTGATTATTGAATGAACGGTCCCGATCGATCTCAACTGAGGTTGATCGATATAATTTAAGGTTTTGTTTACAGTGGTCCACATTTGCGCCGGTCCCATTCCTCTCCTCAAATTATAGATATCTAGGGTTAATGTTTGTTAATGCTTCAAACCGTCAGGCCCTGATGTCGCTAGGATTAGGTCGAACTCATCGAGCTCTTTCTAATGGCATGCGGGCCGGTCATCACAGTTGGTTTTATTAGTTCATAGATTTTCATAGTCTGATTATGATTATTTGATCATTTAACCTTATATTTAAGATTAAAGATCCATCTATTAAGTTTGATTTTACTTAAAAGGATTTGCCTTAATCTTTAGTCTGTGAGGGATGGGTTTTAAGCCTTAGTGTAACAACCCAGATGTTGTTACCCGTCAATTAGTGACCTAATTGTCTCCAACCTTTTCCATTACTCTAATAATAGAGTTAGGAGTCTCCATCTCAAATTACGTACGATTTGGAGACCCTTTGATGAATTCCAACATTTTCTAGTTTTCTACTAACTCAGAAAATACCAAAATTATTTTGACCTCAAAATCAAAAACGCAGTTCGCCATTAGACTTCCAAATACTAGAGGATCAGCCACGATCGGGGGCCCTAAATCCCTAACTTCTGTCAGCAACTTGAAGACAATAACCTTACAAGGTACCTCTTCATTTCACCTTCCCTTAGTCATGTTCTCAAAACTTCAAGTTAATCTTTAATATCAATCATTTTCCTGGAATCATTAGCAATGGTGTCCTTTTATGATATTTAGGCCTACTCAATTAAAGAGGCTCTATATTTCGAACACTTTAATTAGATCATTAACAAGTTCAAGCAATCACCATGTGAATGAGGCTTTTCCATCTCATTAATGTGATAAGTTTCTTCTGACATTTTATTAAATTTCAAATATTTGTGTAAGGCTTCTGCATGTAATAATGCCCTCCTCAGGCTTCTTTAGGAAATCATAAGTTTTGTGCAGGAGATTGATGTTAGCATCTTATTTAAATATATATATATATATATATATATTTTTTTTTTTTTTTTTTTTTTTTGACATAGTGAATTAAGATTCAAATTGTGAGTGCCATTTGTGGATTCCATATTTGATTTCTATATAAATTATACAATTATTGATTGAAATGATTCTTCATCATTATATATTATTTCTACTATAAGTGATGGAATGCTTACATTGCTAGATCCTTCATTGTTGGCCTTGTTTTAGGCAATTTTGTGAATTAATTTTTTATATTGCTGATGTTGTTAATTCATGTGCAAGTGGATTGTTTTTTTGAACTTTGATCTATTGCAGATCCTTATAAATTAGTGGGCTCTTGCCTTTTTTTTTCTGGTAGTCATGAAAATTCTTTGGAAGAATTAATTTTTGGTTTTTGCTAATTTATTAATTAGCTATTTGTAATCTTGACTGTCAATATTTGAAATAACATAGAATTCCTTTTGTTACTTTCTATTCATTATTTGGTGGTAGCAGAGTGGCCTACTCTATCGATGTGATATAATCTTCTAGTCCTCGGTATTGTGCAATGTCTTGTACACTGTTCATTGATGAGGACGAATATCAAATGTAGCACTGCTGACACCAGCATTGTGATTGTGAACTATCATGCCAATAATTGTCATGGCCCTTAAGGGACAAGGCTTTGATTGCAACTCGTGTAGACCTTTTGTACAGATTTAAAGATATCTCACATTGAGATAATGGTTTAAAGTCTTTTATCTATCAGAGTTCATTTTAATGACTTAGACAATGTTATAGCCTCCTTATAGGTATGGCATTTCATATGAAGACATGAAAATGATGTCTTATAAAAACAAAGAGGCCCTTGAACTTATTTGTATTTGCAACCTTGTTTAACTTAAATGAAAGTTCTTTCCATTAATCACTAGCCTTGATATATATTGCTTCTCTTCTTTTTAATTGGGAATGCTACTATGTCCATAAGTTGAAGTTAAGTTTCTTGTATTAGTTATAGAAATCTATGATTGGGAGGCTAAATAACGTTCATTGTTATTGTAAAGGTTGTAACCTACTGAAATCAAATGTGTTAACATTTCATAATACTGAATGAGTGTCATTATACTTTACATGCTGGTAATATATTGTGTTATATTACCAAAATAAATTACAAATGCTATCATTCATATTAAAGGTAAGCCAAATGCTGCCATCTAGTTAAATTGATGTAATCAAATGCAGCCATTAATGGTGATATGTGATTAAATGCTGTTAGTTAAATTGATGTGATCAAATGCTATCATTTAATTTAAGGTGATCAAATGCTGCTATTTCTTTTATTATAATCACATGTTGCCATTATATGTATGTGAGATCAATGGATTATATGAGAAAAAATGCTACCACTTTGTTATGAGACACAAATGTTGCCATGTATCATGTAAGATTCAATGCTGCTATTTAGTTTGTGAGATCAAATGCTATCATATCTTGTAAATGAAATCATATGCTGCCTTTCATTTTAAAATGAGATTAAATGTGATTAAGTGTTGTCATATCTTGTAAATGAGATCATATGCTGCCTTTCATTTTAAAGTAAAATTAAATGTGATTAAGTGCTGCTATATCTTGTTAATGAATCATATGCTGCCATTTATATAAAAGTGAGATCAATGGATCATATGGGATCAAATGATGTCACTTCTTTTATTAAAATCATATGTAGTTAATTATATAAATGAGAGATCAAAGGATCATATGGGTATTAATACTGTCCTTTACATTGTCTTAATTAAATTAATTTTTATCATTAAATGCATTATAAGAAACTAATGTTGTGCTAGAATTTAGTATAAATGATTATTGTCTCTTTTATATATAAATGTTAAACTAAATACTGTTATTCTTTGCAGGTTAAGCTATAAACTAATATCAAAAGAAATGCTGAACCAAATGCCATTACTTATTACATATTAAGTCAAATAATGCTGCCCCTACAAATTTCTAAATTAATTACTGCATCTCTTGTTATTTTTATAGATGTTTGATTTAGGATGTGAGAATCTTAGGTTAGTAAATTGCTTCTTTTGATTTTTCTTACTATTGTTGAAATTATTAGAATTAGAAATAGCCAATACCATGTAACAGATTGACTTATAAATTGATGTTCCTTATAATTATTGAAATTATTAGAACTGAAAATAGCCAATCCCATATAATGGATTGATTTGTAAATTGATGTTCCTTACAATTGTTGAAATTATTAGAACTAGAAATAGTGAATCCCATGTAACGGATTATCTTATAAATTGATGTTCTTTATAATTGTTGAAATTATTAGAACTGGAAATAGTCAATTCCATAAAATGGATTGACTTATATATTGATATTCTATGTGTTTATTTGTAGCAAATACAAAGGAGACCATGCTGAAATTTTCTAGAATTGGAATGAAATTCTTATATTATAAGTGTTATGCTTTTCTAATAATTACATGTAAGGTTAGATTAGAACCTATCAATTTCCTTTGTAACCTATCAAGTTTAAAATATCAATCTTCTATATTAAGATCACTAAAAGAACTTCTGTTCTAACTAGTGTTTAAATAATTACTAAGATGACTAGTGTACAACTTAATAGTCATTAACCTCCTACATTAGTTCTCAATCAATTAGATTGTGAGTAATAGCTTCCTTTCATGCTTTAGGTAAGTTTTTAGATTTTTAATTCCCTACAATCTTAAAATGAATTATTTTATGTAGGGTATAATCTATCTCTTTTCTTAATTTCAAATATTCACTATTAATTAATCTTAAATAACTTCATGATTGAATTGAGTTGATACTTCTTAGTTTATAAGTTAAATATGTAATGCTAATAGAATATCCTTTAGCTTATATTTTCATTAACTTAGTAATCTATAAACATAAATCTTCATTACTAGTTTCCTTAAACTTTAATCATAAATCTGTTTGATTTGATTAGTTTAGGACTAGTATAGGATGAACTTCAATTATATTAAAACACTATTTTCCAAACTTATGTTCCTTCTACATTTTATCAAAATTGAATTAAAGATCAATATTTATAAGTCAATTTGGAGCTCAATTAGTCCCAATCATTAAGTAGATTATTAAAGTTTAGATAACAAAAGGATATCACATAGTTTATAATTATTAAAATTTATTGAATGCTTGCTTAGTTTTGAACATTTTTCCTTGAACATTCATTCAAATCATTGTTCATAAATAAAAGGTTTCATAAGACTTTATGGGGAATGCCTTATAGAAAATTTGAGTAAGAAAGAAAGAGCAAATAATAGGACTTCACATTTTAGAGAGGGTAAATGTGAATGTTCAACCCCCCACAGTATCTAGTTAGGCAGACGTACTTAACTCCTCATCCTATTCTGTTGAGTACTCCCACAGAATGAGATAACTTCTAAATATAACTTCAATTAATAATATAAGAGTTCTTTTACAATCTTATTTATTATAAGATCTCTTCATAACTATTTAGTTATGCTGACTTCTCATAGTCCTAGGCTATATTTGTCTTAGATTGAGAGTCTAAGATACTTCTTTGTTTTCTATGTTTACACTCTTTATTTCCATTATTGAATTTTTCTCAGTTACAGTTCATTTAAAATACAATGTATGTTGCTTAATTTTAATTAATGCTTCACTGTATTTTATTTGCTTACTTTAAATTGTAAATTATGTTTATGATATCTTATTAATTTAAAAATATAACCAATCTTAAAATGTGCTTATATTATTTAGTCTAACTACACTTTTTCTTTTTACCTTTGCCCTATGATATTTTAATACCAAAATATAATAGATCAAGAGCCCTTTGATTCTGGTAATGCAGGTCCAAGTGCTTGAAGGGCTTATAAAGAATTTTACTTCTGCTTAGTTTTAAACTGTCACTTGTATTTTATTATAAGTGAGAGAGTGACCCACTTACTGTATTTTACTCTTACTCTTAAAAAGGTCTGTAATAACTAAATTATAAACTGCTTGAGTTTGCTTAAGTTACTTTTACCTACTCTTAATTAATATGTGTTTTATATACTATTTTGTAACTACTTGGGATGAATGAGTGAATTATTCTAATTGCTTATATTGAAAATACTTGCAATGTTGTATTTACATGTATCTCCTTGCCATTTATCTTATATTGCATTCAATTATATAACTTTATTTTAACTTAACAACTACTCATAAAGTGACTTGGCCACTTAGCATCTATACTCAATTTTCTGTCTTCTAATCAAGTATTGGGTGCTAAGGTAACATCCCAATGTTTGGATTAATCTCCCATCCAATTATTAGGGTCATTACACTTAGTCCTTAGGATCACCTTAGGATTAATTGATTAAACCCCAATAATTGGAATTTAATTCTTAATCCTTCCATTTTAATTTCTCTTGATCAAGATGGATTTAGGTTGCTTAAATCTTTTAAATAGGTCGATTGATTTATTATTTAATTTATATAGTTTACATTAATTAAATCATATTAGAACCTAATTAGTTCTAATTATTTTTAACTTATATGGTCGTAAGTCTAAGTTATACTTGATAGTAAGAATTGGAGATCCTGAATGGGTATAACTTGGAATAATTAGAATGGATAGTTAGATAATAATAGATATCATATGTGTTTTAGTAGAGTTTCTTGCTTACTTTGAACTTTGATGTCTTTATTATCTTGTATTCAAGCTTTACACTTTGGACATATATGGTGGACATAGGATATTTGATGAGTATCATATGTCAATTTTTGAATTGCATAAATATCATGATATTTTCATCGATGTTTTCAATTCCTTGATTTTAGTTCAGTGGAGTGCGTCCTAATTAGTCTACCTCTTCAATTCAATTTGTTTGATATAGAATCAATTAGGACCTAGCTCTATGGATTCTTAGGGGGATACATGTCAGATTCTATAAGTTCAACTGGGACCTAGCTCCATGGATGCCTAGGGGAATACGTGTAGAACTTTATGTGCAGTGGCCTGGTGTTGGTCTATTTCTAATATGGCAGTATGAGTTTTAGGTACACTTATGCTCTTCAGTACAATTTTTCTGCCTTATCTCAGTAGGCTAAGTGAGACAGTGCATATTTTAGTTCAGAGGCTTATTTAGCCATGGTAGTTTTTCTGTTACCTTCTTAGTACCTTCTGTTTATTTTTACTGTAGTCCAGTGTTACTTTATTTACTTATATGCTAGGATGCTAGCATTGCATACTTGTTTATATTTAGAATGCTTGATTTGTTTTCATCTTACTTGTAAATATCATTTGTTCTCTTATTTCATGATAATTAGCATAATTCTACATGATCATAAGCACGTTTAGGATGAGTTCTCTTTTCAGTACTTTAGTTATTTGCCTTACATTTATGTATATGCCTAACCTTATTGCAGCTTTGGATGGAGGTATGTGTTTACTTCATTTTGCTTAAGTTATAAACATGTTATTTATATCATTCCTTTTTTATTTCATATGCTTTCTGCACCTATGTATGTTTGCTTAGTTACTAAGTTGAAATGGTGATATCTTAAAAAAACTTGAAATTAATCAGTCAAAAATATACTTAGACAATATGTCTAATAATATTTTCTCTTTTTGGCTGGGGTTCTATCATTATGAAACTGATAATAGTAGATTCTGAGCTCTTCGAGATTTTGGAGCCTTCTGAAGATCTGATTCAGGAGGAGGGGCGTGTTGTTGAAGATCATTAGCTACTTTCTTTTATTTTGCTTGTGAGGATGAGGGTTTTATTTCAATTCAATTAAAACCTCTTAATGTTTTTAATAATGCAAGTTTTAATTGTATTTTCTTTTACTGCACTTATTCTGAGATGGATGTATTTACTTTCTGAATTATGATGAAATGGATGTATATATTTTTGCTTTCGCCCTCTGAATATTTCCATGTACTATCATTTAGTGAATAACTCTTGTAAATGACAAACTCCTTAATTATAATGGATTATGGTGAATGCCTAATTTGTCTATAAGTGAGGAACTTGTTATTTGGTGACCACTTCACCATAATCATGTTAACTTTAGTGTTAACGAAACTATAGAGGGGCATGCTTACCACAGTTGGTATCAGAGAACTCCATAAAGTTTCATATAAGAATTTGTATTCCTCTCTACCTAATGGGCTATTCTTCTGCCACATTCACTAAATGAGTACTTGAACAACATCCAAATCACCATAATTATAAATTTAGAATAGAATACTTTGTGAAATGCTCAAGTATAGAAATGTAAATATTAACTGATACATCCCTCAATGAACTCAAGAAGTCTGATAAAATCTATAGGTTTTGAAGATACTTGAAAATGTCGACTTGGGAATACCTCAAAAAATTTGAATCCATTTGGGAGCTTGACTTCAAAAATATGAGAGAAGTATTGATGAAATCTCCAAACAAGGAACCTTAGTGCTGGACAAGAAGTTGCAACAAACCATTTTTAGAGGTCTTGATTTCCCCATTATAGCTTAGGAGTGGCTTAAATGAGTAGATTTCATCCTTGAAATGATAGAGTGTCCAAATGACATTAGGGTTTCATTACTGACCTTTCTTCTTCAAAATATAGCTGGAGAATGGTGGAACACCACCTATCGTCAAATGGCTAGAAGATTTCAAAGGGAGCATTGTGAAGTCAACTTTGAAGACTTTCGTCTAGCCTTCACTGCTAGATACATAAGATAGAAATTATATCAGTTCAATCTGCTATGTTTTGCCTTGTATTTTCTATTATAATAATTTCTATCTTTTAAATAAAGAGATTTCATAAAAGAAGAATGTTAGTTATCCTTCTTAGACTAAAAATATTATACATAATGAATCATGTAACTTAACCCAACAACACTCCCCTCAATACTGCTGTTGCATCGAACAGCAAGACTAATGAAGTCACTTCATTCCGAAATAGGGTGAATATCATGCTGGAAAACCAAAATCAATAAGCATTGGCCATCCAGAAGCTAGTGTCTACTCTTCCTCCGACAAATGCAAGTACTTCTTCTAGATCCCCTGCTTCACATGTTCCTCATACCCCCATCAATCTTTCGATAGGTTACTAAACAATTTCTTGAGGTTAAGACCTCTAACCTTCGATGTGAGCTTATCCCCCATAGATACAGTAACATGGCTGAAGAAAATTGAAAAGAATTTAACCAGTATCAAATGCCCAAATTCAGAAACAGTGCGCTTAGCCACTCATTTACTTCAAGAGGAAGTGGAGTATTGCTAGGACAATGTCCGGGAAACTCACTTTGAGGAATTTGAACTCAAGGATATACCATGGGACTTATTTGTCGCCGCCTTCCCTGAAGAATTCATGCCGCCATCAATATAGAATATTATTGGTGATTCCTTAATCTAGGAAACCGTTCAGTTGTAGATTATGAGATGGAATTTAGAAGATTAACTTGCTTCACTACTAATTCAATACCTACTGAAGCAGACGGATGTTACAGGTTCCAAAGTGGCCTCTGCAATTTCATCAAGGATCATGTCATCCCTTTTTTCCTAACTAACTTTTCTCAGTTGGTTGAGACTGCCCGAGTTATAGAGCGTCATCAGTCATAGAAGGATTATAAACGAAAGGCGCACGTGATGCCTAATCGCCATGAAGCCCTTAAAAGACACCAACTGAATCAAGGAAGAGTTTATCAAATGGAAACTACTGTGTCCACTAAACCAACTCCAGAGTGCAACGGACCTCACCCATATGGTAAATATTATCATTATGGTCATTGATGCGTCACTTGTGGTCGCCAGGGCCATGTATATCAACATTGCAATGCGTAGAAAATGATAGATGGAGTTCTAATTAACCACTCTCATTGGAATCAAATATTTCGAGCTATTCCCATCAATAGGAGAGAACCAAGGATGGTTCCAATGCCACCCCATCTATTGAAGGCCTTGTACATATTAAGGAGCAAAGAGCTGCTCCTAAACCTCCAATACAAAATCACTTGCGAGCAAGGGCAATTAACAATCAGCCTGCTGGAATAGCCAGAGTATATAATCTTGCTCTAGTGGAAGCAGCATAAGAAAATAATATTGTCTCAGGTACACATATTTAATCATTTCTTTACTTTTAGCATTAAGTAGTTTTTTATTAATTATTGTTAAATATAGTTAATTAGGAATCCTTTGCATAAATGAAAAACCTTGTAATGTATTAGTTAATACTTGCGCTAGTCATTCATTTATATCTGAATATTATGCCAAGAGGTTGAAGCTACCTTTTTATAAGCTAGACAAAATTTTAAGTGTTGGACTCCTTTCCGGAGCCCAACTCAATGCAGCCAAATCTTGTGATCTACAAGTGCCCGTGAACAAGAAAACCTTTCAAGCTAAGTTAATAATCTTGCCCATCGCAAACTTTGACATTATCCTAGGCATGAATTGGTTTAGTATGCATAATGCCACCATAAATTGCCAAAATAAAAAGATTATCCTAATGTCACCTGATGCCTCTAAAATTTCATTAGGAGGTTTTGTAACACCTCGCTAAAGATTAAATAAAATAATCTAACAACGGGTGTTACAGTAGTATTTAATAATGAGTTAGGTGATTCTAACTCATTATTAGATACTAACTTATATTATGTGGATCTATGGGTGGAAGGAAATTCAATTATTCTAACTCAAACATTCATTATTTATAATAAGAAATTACAACTAACATGAAAGAATAGCTTACACCCATCACAAAATATTTAATTTACTTGTTTTGCATATAAAATTGATTCTCACAAAAAGAAATAAAAGGAAACTAGCTTCTCCCAGTTATTGCTCAGATTCTTCTTTAATTGCAGGTTCAGATCCACGCTCTTGATTTACCATAATTTGGCTTTTAAATACGGTAGGGCACAGCCAAAAAAAGAAAAAGGTGGTTAGACTTTATAAGTCTAAGTATATTTTAAAAGTAGGCTAAACATATTATTAGGCGGATATCACATAAACCATTTACAATTTAAAGTATAAGCAGTGCAAAAAAAATAAAAATAGAAAGGAGAGTAAGTAAGAAAAACTTTCTTACAGTGCTTGAGTATTTTTACAAATCCTGTAACAAATAGGTTAGCATAGCATGTGAAAAATTTGCAATTTAAGGAAAATATGAATATTTTCAAATGACTTTGTATGCTAAGTAAAAAAAAATAGTATAAGAAAAGAAACTGCATTTTTATATGAAATCTGACACTGCGTAAAATTTTGAAAGATTTAAAATGCTGTAAATCATTTCAGTCTAAAGACTGAATATATATATAGTCATCGGAATATATTTAATCATTAACAATCAATGAGATTGTGAGAAATGCAATTTATAATTTATTTATCTTCTATTTTGTTTTGTGGGCACAGAACAAGTGATGAGTTGAGTATGTCTACTCAACTTATATGAAATTGGGGTCAACTGTAAACACACACATTCCCCCTCAAAGGAATTATCTGGTCTCCAGATGCACCAATAGTCTGCTCAGTCTTAATGACAGCTGTACTAAGAATCCTCCATATAAACCCCTCTAAAACATTTCTTAAAGTGTTTATTATATGCACAAAATCTTGATGTATGAATCAAGGTTTAGGTTCAATGCATTACAGCACAAAAATTTTATCAAAGTATTGTAAATCATGTGATATCCATTATTTTCTATTTTTGATTGGCTATCCTAATGATTTATGGCTAATCTTAGGAAAATGAATATTCTCAAGTTTTTATTATAGGGATTTGAATGATTTCTAATCTTATAAACTAATCATTTGACTACAAAGATAAAGGTAATTTATTATTTATTGTATAAGTTTTGATTTATGCAATAAATAATATCTGTTATTTATTATTTTATCATCTAAAATCATATGATCATTTTCTCTCCCATCTTTTAATAATACAATTCAAAATATATGGGAACTAGAGTTGGTTGCATAACTTTTTACAAGTCATGCCTTCCTTATTCTGTCTCATTTTCTTAATAATAATATTCTTTTGAAGTGTTGATCAATAAAAAGTTTTAACTAATTTTAATTAAAGCATCTGAATACCTTTCTCTTCTTAATTTCAAGTCCTCATTAATTACTTTAAGATTTGCACAAGAAAATAGTACAACATAAACATAAGAAAGAAATTTACAAGCTGCTATAACAATATCTTTGGAATCATGTTAAATAAGCAAGTATTGTAAAATAAAATTATCATTAATTTACATTCATTATTATGACTTTGCCTAATTAAAAAATAAAAAAATATAGCAGATTCAAAGATAATTAAGCCATCAAAAGCAGTCCATTAAGATGCAAGTGTTACGATATTCTTAAGTGAATTATAGATTTCAAAATGAATCATTAGAATGGAAAAGAGTAAATAAAATGAACTAAAAGTCATCACCATACTTAAAAACTAAAATTATTCCAAGAATTAAATGATTGAAAACATAAACAAATCATACTTTTACAAGGGACTGCCAATCTTTCAATAAACCTTTATATATATACATTCTCAATTCATAAATACTTAATATCTGCCGACAAAATGAATTCCAGTACAACAATAAATAAGAAAAATAGATACTAAAATTCATTTGATGCAATTTAATTTCATCATCACATTACATGTACATTATATGGAACATCATTGGTGTTCGAACTATTTTGTCAAGTGATATTTAATTTAAAAATCCTAGCAGTTGATAATAGATCTTTATGCAAAGAACTTGAAATGATTTTAACATATAAACTAAAACTTAATGCCATTTAATAATGATTAGTTGTATGAACATACTGAATAAAATGTATCTAAACTTTGATAGTGTAAATAAATAACAATAAAATGTGATGCCAACTACTTACAAATACAAAGATCAAAAATACATTATTTTCATCTACTAAAAAAAATGATTAAGAAAAATAAGCTATATTGAATGATAATTATTATTTTAAATATAACAAATATTGATCTTCTTCCAAAACAAAAAACTAAAATCTATTACCGATTCATTCTCATAAAAATTTGACTTGGTAATTCAAAAAAAAAAGGCATGCATTATTCCTTGGGTAAACATAATCTAATCTTGATAATGGGCTGAAGAAAAGTTAAAAGCAGTAAAAATGTAAGAAAATCACAAGAAACCAACTACAAGAAGGGATGTTCATAGTAGATTGAGTATAGTTACCAGATAAGAAGATACTACGAAGACAGCATAGAGAAGGCTGCTTAAAAGTGATTATTCATAACCATCAATCATTTGTGTAAGATTTAATTTTGGCAATTATACGCTGGCCATACATTTGCCAACTCCAATGAAACAAAGAGTGTGAGCTAGCTTCTTCTTCAATGGTGATAGACTGATGATTTGGTATATCTTAGTTGTAAGAATAAGATATGCAACATGTGTGTTTGCTTGTAGGTCATTGTTATATCTCGCTCCAACTCTTAACATTTCTTAAACTTGTCTAATTTTGGTTTATTTGTTGAGATATTTAGCATTTCTTGTAGAAAACTGTGCATTTGAAAAGTGTCACTCTCAAAATGGAATGTACTTCAACAAAGAATTGTATTACCAGATTTCACAATTTGATAATATTCAATATATAATAAGATGAAGTTATAATTAAAATACATCGCATGAAGCACAAAATAAAATCTAATGATAAAACTATCACACTACTGAAGCAATATCTTCATTTTACTTTCTCTCACTTATTTAAAATTGATAAGTTAAGTGATTCAATTTGAAATCTAATCAGTCTATAAAGAATTTGGAAGTCATTTTAGTTGGGCGTCTGTTAATGCATTCCCCGTGGTTCAAACTATCATGGTCTTACGATAGATTAAGGTAGCTTTATGTCAACACAATTAAATATAGACATTCGCTATAATGCTATTCTTTAAAATAAAATAAAACTAAATTATTTATAATTTATTTAATATAAACTGAAGGGTTGTCTCTTTACATTTGTAGATGCCAATTAATAACAAAAGTAAGAATTAAAGCATCTTTCAATTTTTAAAGATCAACTTTCAAAATTAATGCATGAGTAAAATAAACATAATTTTGAGTTTCTCAATAAAAATTTAACAATCATTTTACAAAAATTTACATCATCTTTAATAAGAAATAATATATTTAATAAATTTCAACTCTTTAGAAAGTGTCCCAAACCTTAGCGATATGATGCAGTTATAATAGAATAATTTCTTGAAAATGTAAGAAGCATACCCACTTATAGATATTACATCCAAACTTCATTTGCTCAAGCGAGAAGTAAGCAACATCATAAAAGAAGTTTTATAAAGCATTTCCTTCAATAAGATTAAGCTAATAGATTAAAGTGTAATTAGTTCTCTTGACACAGAAAACAATTATATGAATTGATCAGAATAATGGACTTAAAACTACATAAACGCTGAAATTAAACTAAATAAGTATTCACTACTAGGAAGGACCTACAGCCTTTTTCTTTAAATAATTTAAGTATAGAATAATGAAGATGGCTCATAGTTCTAGAAAGAAAAGGATGCACAACATACTTTTTCAAGCTAGTAAGACTTGAATTCAAGCTATTGTATTCTATTTAATGATTTCTCTTAGATTTTTGCACATCATTCAGTACACTTGTAAAAGTTACGTTCTTGAAATAAATTCTTGTTTTCCTATTCATATATGTTCAACAGTATATGCTTAAGGAATGGCACCACAGATGCATTAAGTTTTTGCATTTCAAGATTCATAACATTCTTGTATTTGTCTTATTTCCATCCATGCATCATAGAGATGAGAAAGGATTTCAAATTATCAGGTGTCTTTTATATAAAATCATCACTCAGTAATATTTCAGAATCAAAAGTAAAGCAAACAATGTTATTTTTGTAATGTCTCAGCATCAATAATGTATTGAAGTCTTCATGTCTAAGCTTTACTTTCACTTACTATACTCTTAATCCCTTAATCTATGGTCACCCTTTTAATGATAAGTTTAAAATTAAAAACAAAACGATTGAAAAGTATGAAGAAACCATTAGTAAAGTTTGAAATAATGTTTATTTTAACATATATATGTTATATCCCTTTCATTATTATTAATAATGGAACAATAAAAGTTATAGTGTTTCGAAAGGACCATCAATGTTTTTATTTCACATTAATATTTTTAATAGGGTACAGGTTAACCATAGAGGATCTAACAAGGAGTTGGCCATTCAGGTTAACAGTGGTTTTACATTATCAAGCAATTATAACATATGTATTGTCTTAGTAGATTAAATGAATGGTTAGCTTGTAATTAAATACTATTAAGAGAATACTAAATGAGCTTATCTTTGCTTGCAAAGCATGTGAGTGCTTTGATTTTGGTCATTAAATTTAGAAAACATTAGCTATATTAAAACTCAAGTTGCCTATAATTTTTCCCATAGTATAATTTATAAAGTACAGAAAAATTCAAACCTTCCTTGACAGCCAAGTATTACAATAGCAAACATACTGTAAATATTATTTACATACCATATCTATAAATGTCAATATTAGAAGCAACAACATAATTTCTATTATTCGGTGCTATTAATCGATTCATACAGTTAATAAAAATAGCACTATTGAGACTTTTATTAAAATAAAAGATTCATTTCAAAAATTATTTATGAATCTTTAGAAATTTATTCAAGACCATTTTATATAAACTATGATTGATAGGCAAAATTAGGTGGAGTACCTTTTTCGCAGCTTTAGAGTTTAGAAGATCGCCCTTTGTGCTGCATACTACTTGCGATTCGAATCATGAACAATGAAGTATCAAGGGTCTAGATAAAAGATTGAATAAGTATGGTCTTGACTCTTACCTAGATCAGGACTTTTGGCTATTTTCTTTGCAACTTGCAATTAGATGAGTTCACAATACTGATCCAGACGTCTAAGCAAATGGCTAATGGCTTACACAAGCGGTGTCATCGATTCTTATCTCAGTTGAGCGGCATCGTCCCTGCATTCCATTCGCCGCTCGAGGGATAAGAACGAAAGGGCGGGGGGGGGTTGGTCGCGTGCAAAGGGAATTAGGGATGAGGATTTTAAATATTATGATAAGATGAAGTTATATATATATATATATATATATATATATATATATATATATGTATATATATATATATATATATATGTATATATATATATATATATGTATATATATATAATATTAATTAATTAGAAATTAGAATTATATGATTATTTATTTCTAAAGGAAATCTTGAAAATTTGCTTTTTAGCTAAATTGGAGATGACGGACTCAAAAATGCAGTCAAAATTTTAATTAGAAGCTATTTTAATTATTTCAATTTTTAGGATCCAAAAATACAATAAAATATTTGGGAGATTTTTGACGATTTCTAAACTCACCAAAATTTGACCCCAAATTAATTTGGGTGTGAGGAACGCAATGGTGAAGTCCGATTTTTAATCTGAGTTCAAAATGATTTTCTCATTTTCTTGATTTTAAAAATTATCCAAAATCAAGGTTTTATTCATTTGATTCCCAAATTGAACCAAACTTTGGAACTTATTTTTAATGACTAATAAAGGCATGATAGAAGAGATTTGAAGTTAATTGGACTTTTAAATGGTGATTAACAACCTTGGGTGATTATAGATGCCCTGTCTTAAAAGAGGTGTCGTCCTTGACATCCAACTCAACTTTCAATAAGAATAATATGGAGATAAGCAATTAAAAGTTTGAAGAATACCTTAATTATAAGAAAAGTTCTAGAAATTTCTTTCGCATTGTTTCTTCTCTTTCCCATGTAGCTTCACTAACTGATTGATTCTGCTATAGAATTTTAACCATGGGAATACTACAGGTTCTTAACTGTTTAAGATCTCTCCCAAATATTTTAACTGGCTTGATTTCAAAAGTTAAATTTGACTGTAGATCAATTTTTTTGACTTGAATCTATTGTTCTGGATTGATTAAACATTTCCTTAAAAATGATACATGAAAAACATTATGAACCGCAACAAAGTTGTCGGATAATTTTAAACGGTAAGCTAACATCCCAACTTTTGCAATAATATCTAATGGTCCTACGTATCTAGGACTTAACTTCCCAGAAATGCCAAAACGTTGAATTCCTTTCATAGAACTTACTTTGAGATAGACACTATCTCCAACCTGAAATTTGAGGGGGCCATGACAAAAATCATGATATTTCTTTTATCTATCTTGAGCAGTTAACATCCTTGATTTAATTAATTGAATCTTCATATTTGCACCTTTGACTAATTCAGATCCAATTAATTGAACATCTCCAACTTCAGTCCAAGCAAGTGGAGTATTACATTTTCTGTCATAAAGTACTTCATAAGGTGCCTATACTGGCTTGGAAACATTATTGTAGGCAAATTCAATTAAGGCAAGATGTTCTTCCCAACTTCCACCAAAATCTAATACTCAAAGATACAATAGATATTCAAGAATTTGATTTACTCTTTCTGTTTGTTCATCCGTTTGTGGATGAAATGCCGTACTCATAGCCAAATTAGTTCCCAAATCCTGATGAACTGCTTGCCAAAAATAAGAAGTATATCTGCTATCTCAGTTTGAAACAATTGAAATTGGCGTACCATGAAGATGAATAATTTCCTTAATATATTTTTTTGCCAATTTTTCCACTGAATCAATTTGACGAATTGGTATAAAATGAGCTGATTTGCTTAACCTATCGACTATGACCCAAATAGCATCTACTGCAGACCTGCATTTTGGTAAACCCATAATAAAATCTATAGAAATATCAGACCATTTCCATTCGGAAATTTCTAATGATTTGAGGAGTCCACCAAGTCGCTGATGCTCGCTTTTACTAAGCAACACGAATGGCACTTGGATACATATGCTGCTATGTCATTCTTCAGGCCTGGCCACCAAAATATTTTCTTAAGATCTTGATACATCTTACTATTCCCTGGATGAATGGTATAACCAAAGTTATGAGCTTCCATTAAAATTTTTGATTGAAGATTCATAGGAACCCACATTCTGTCTCCTTGAAAGAAATTTTCATTTTCTATCTTTAATTCAGGTTTCTTATTATATTCTATGCCCATTTTAAATTTATCAAAATTTTTATCTTGGTTTTGAGCTTCTGCAATTCTGCTTTTTAATGAAGGTTCGGTGTTAAACTAAGCTAATAATGCTTCTAATTCTGCTGAAGCAATAGGTTCGATGCTTAATTTCTCAAAGTCTTATATTAGCAAATTACTAGATATTAAAGAAGATAATACTGCCTTTCTACTTAAAGCATCTGCCACCACATTTACTTTACCCAGGTGGTAAAGTATTTCTAGATTATAATCACAGATGAATTTGAGCCATCTTCTTTGTCTACAATTTAACTCTCTTTGAGTTAAGACATACTTAAGACTTTAATGATCAATGAATATTTCACACTTCATTCTGTACAAATAATATCTCCAAATTTTCAAGGCATCAACCACAGCTACCATATCTAAATCATGAACGGGGCAATTTTTCTCATTTGGTTTCAACTGCTTTGAGGCGAAAGCTATGACTCTACCTTCTTGCATCAAAACACATCCAAGTCCTGATTTTGAGCCATCAGTATAAACTTTGAAGTCCTTTCCTTCTTGAGCTAAAACCAACACTGGTGCCATTGTTAATAAGTGTTTTAGCTTTTGAAAAGCTTCTCCACAATCAGAATCCCATACAAATGGGATATGTTTCTTTGTCAAGTGGGTTAATGAAGAAGCTATTAAAGAGAATCCTTGTATAAATTTTTTGTAATAGCCCGCAAGGCCTAAGAAGCTTCTAATTTTGGTTACAGTTCGGGGATGGACCCATTGGTGAATAGCACTAATCTTTTTCTGATAACCTCTTATCCCTTCAGCATCTATAGCATGCCCTAGAAATGCTACTAAATTTAACTAAAATTCGCATTTTGAAATTTTGGCAAAATGTTTATTATGTCTTAATAACTGTAAAATAGTACAGAGATGCTTTTTATGATTGAATTTATCTCTGGAGTAAATAAGAATGTCATCGATAAATACTATAATAAATTTATCAAGATAAGGTCTTAAAATGCACTGCATTAGGTCCATAAATACTGATGCGGCATTAGTAAATCCGTAAGACATGACTAAGAATTCATAATGCCCATAACGGGTCCTAAATGCAGTTTTTGGTATATCATCATCTCTTAATTTGATTTGAAAATATCCTGACCTTAGGACCATTTTGGTGAAATTTTTTGCTCTGGATAGTTGATCAAATAAATAACGAATTATTGGATGAAGATATTTGTTCTTTACTGTTACTTTATTCAATTCACAATAATCAATACACATTCTTAATGAACCGTCTTTCTATTTAACAAATAACACTAGGGCTCCCCATGGGGACATACTTGGTCTAATAAATCATTGCTCCAGTAGCTCATGCAACTGTTCACATAATTCCTGTAATTATTTGGGAACCATATGATAAGGTACTTTTGGTTTTGGTTGGGTATTAGGTACTAAATCAATTAAAAATACAACTTCTCGAATTGGTGGTAAGCCTGGTAATTCATCAGGAACTACATCTTGAAATTCTTTCACTACTTCAACTTCTTCAATTGGTATTAGATCTTTCACTTCTCCCATAAGTGTTAATAAGAAAGCCTCACATCCCGATCCAATTAATTTCTTATCCTTTATTACACTTATTAAAGAAGCACTTAATCCAAGTTTCCTAATAAAAGTTTCAGTCTTCTTTCCAATTCTTACAGTAACTTTCTTTTTTGGGACAGTTTATCACTGCATCAAACTTACTTAACCAGTTCATACCAAGTATTATATCAAAATTAAGTATTTGCATAACTATAAGTTTGGCTTTAAAAGTTGAACTACTGATAAGAATTTTCAACAAACAAAATTTATTAGCATGTAATTCTGCATTACAAGGCATTTACACTTGTATTAATTTTCCTAACTTAAACTATATAAGTTTTAATTCTTGAGCACACTTTTCAAAAATAAAAGAATGGCTTGCGCTATAATCAAATAATGCTTGGCAAGGCCAATTTTCTATAAAAAGTGTGCCTGAAAGATGCAAAATAAAATGCTAGAAATTTTAGAATGTAATACAAATTTTTCTTAATAAATTAAAATTTACTTAACACAGCATCATTATCTCCTGAGCAACTACAGGAGTCAGGGAAAATACTCTTGGCTGGCAGGCAGTTTGTATCACTGCCTTTCCTTTCTGAGTATCTCTTAGATTTATCTGAGCAGTATTAGACTTTGGCCTCTTATGATAAGTAATCTGAGGAGTAGGAGGAGGAGGTTCGGTAGTTGGATAATTTGTTGGAGGAGTATTCTAATATTGGATAATCTTAACTTGATCCATTGTCCAACTGGCCCGGCATTCACAGAAATGATGCCCTACTCAACCACAGACAAAGCACCTTCCTCCTTCATGATAGCACTAATCATACGGATGGAGCTTTTAGATTGATTAAAATGTTGGGCTTGATGAGGGCACTATTGTTGTTGTTGATAATGTTGCACATTAAAAACCTTAGGATGGCAGACCTACTTCGCTTAAATTCTTCAGTTTTTGAAATTGGGGGATGAGACTTTCTCTGTTGCTCTTTCTGAATGAGGTGATGCTCAATTAATCTTGCTCCATCTAGGAGATCTACAAAATTTGTATGATATTGAGCCACCAAATGATGCTTGATTGGGTTTCGCAACCCCTTCATAAAATAGCTACACCTTGTAGCATCAGATCTTACTAAGTCAAGAGTGAAGTGAGTGTAAGAACCCTAGGTTGTTACTCTGTTAATTTCTAACCTAATTGAGCATTTGTTTTGATCCCATTATCCTTAAAATATCAGGTTAGGCTAATCCTAAAAATTGGAAATCAATTGGACCTCTCTAAGTCAAGATGCAATTTTGATCAGTCTAGATGCCATAGTTTAGACCTAAAATATTGTGATCTCAGAATTAAATTCTGATTGCATTTTTGAATTCCTCACTCCCAAATTAGCTAAGGGTGAAAGTTTGGTAAAATTTGGAGATCCTTTAGACCATAATTAATTAAAATTAAAATGGTCTAATTTCATTTTAGGGTTTCCAACATTTCAAATTTTCATTCATACCCTTAAAACTAATTAAACGGCTGGGACTTGCTGTGCGGACCATGGGCGATCCGCTATGGAGCCTGGGCGCGCGACAGTAGTGCTTCCCCCGTATCCGCCATCCGCCTTATCAACCCGACGGCTAGGATTAGATCCCGCGGAATCATGGATCTACCGTCAGATGTGCCCCGTGAAATCCCACAGCTCGGATTCAATCTGATCCTACCGTTATGATCCAGAAGATCTAAGCCATAATGCTTTTTCCTTCGATTAATTGGATGGCATCCGAAGGCCCCACCATTGTTGCCTTCGTCCTAAACGTGCCCGTCCCCGATAGGGAAATCCCCCGTGCTGCCAGCTGCCCTCCCTGTCCTCCACTCGTGTCTCTAGCTCAGCAAGTCGTTGGGAATCCTCCCATTATTGCTAGGTGCCCCAATCGGGCCTCGTGGCCTGGCCGAGCTTGAATTGGAAATTCGAGAGCTCAGCCATGGCCGCTCATTCGGGTCACCCCAGCCGAGCCAAATCCTCTCGAACCTTCCCCTTTCTTTGCTGAGGCTTTAAATAGCCCCAGTATTGCTCCCTTTGAACCTTGCTGATCAATTGAGCTCGGTTTCCCCCTTCACCATTGCCGTCTGTTCGAAGCTTGCACAGGCAATTCCAGGAGCTCTCGAACCACTTATAGTAGGCTCTCCTGGTGTCAGGATCTTTCGTGCTTTCTAGGAGCTCAGCCAGTGCCTGTCTTGCCTTCTGCCGATCACCCCGAGCCATCCCAATGAACTAGGTACCCCCGTTTGTAAGCTTTGAGTCAATGAGGCTCGGGCTCCTTTCCATTTGATTCATCTTTATGCTTATTGTCATTTCAAACTCACTGTTATCGTAATTAGGCCCTGAGCTAGTCCCAATCGATTGAATTAATCGATCAGGCTAAGTGCTTAAGGAACGCCTCGGTTCGAGTAAGGTTTTAGCATTCCAGCCCTCCTCAGGCCCTCAGATTAGGGGGCTTCAATCCATCTCACCTCCCTAACGGTGTAGGGATCGAACCCTAGGTCTGGCATGGCCTCTGTGGGGAGAATTGTCTCCCCACAGTAGCTCCATTAAGGGAACCCTTGGGTGAGTTAGGTCCTACCGATCTGGACCACCTCGCAGGGGGCTTCGAGTCTCAATCGGTGCGTTTTGGCTAAGGATCGATTCTCAATTGACCCGAGGCCAAGGCGTGCATTCTAGACAGAGAATTTCACTATCTAGGGTTTCCCAGATCAGCCTCTACCGAGAGGAGTTGAGGTAGGGATTATGGCACTGTGCTGGCCAGGTCAGCCAGTGACACGCTGTGCGACAGTGCCGGGTTCCCCGGGCCTCAGTTGACCTGCACGATTTGGCGAATGGGCTGAGCCCATATTTAATATTCCGATTAATTGGAATTATTTTCCTAAATGAAAGTAATTCAATTAATCCAATCATAGGGGAATTAAATTGGAAAATTACAATTTAAATTAATGTGATAACTTTCAATCCAATGATCCAAACCCTATAATATTATATCAAGTTAATCAGAAATCATCATGGATCTGAATATAAAATAATATTGAACTTCTAATGGTAAGATTTTCCATTTTTGCCTAATTATGTCAGATCTTAATTAGGATTCATTAGCATGTGTACTTAGCCAAATTGCATGTTTAGGGTACCATTTGTTTCCTTATGATTAGTAGAATAAATGTGCTAAGTAGTTTATTTTTTTGATCTCTGTATTTCAAATTATGCCCTAATCTTATTAAATCATGATTAGTGAAAATTAATATTTTTAATCATTGGATCTTAGCAAACTTAGTCTCTGATTAATTGTATGATGGAATAGAGATTTTGTGCCAAGTTGTATGAAATTATAATGATTAGATTTGTAATTAGGTGCTAATCCTTTTGAATTTGTTTAGGGCTTGATTAGCACTAATTACCTTCTATTTTTCTAAACTTTTCTATTATTTTGCTTCATAACAGTTTGATAGTCATATTTAAATTATGCATGTCAATTTATAAGTGATAACTTCAATAAAGTTAAATTTGAGAACTTAATTATCTTAATTAATCATAAGAAATCCAAAAACCTTGATCAAGCTATTAAGACTTGATCTAAGTCTGGAGTTGCCACCAATAATACATCATTAATTCACTGATTTAACATTTGACTTATATATAAACACTTGATCTTAGTTGGATAAGAGTAGGGTTTATACCCTAATCTACTTTATTAAGATTGAAACCCTTAATTAATTGATTAGATTTTAAGATATTGTAATTAACATTCTTCCAATAATGCATTTGAATTAGTATTGATAATAAATCATAGAATTAGATATGTTAAGGATAATAATAAATCCATATGATTGAATAATCTGAATATAAGCTTTGGATCTTGATTTTCTCCTATATAAGATTATTAGAATAAGATGATTAGTAAAATGGTATTGAATTAATAACTAATCTAACTCTAATAATATCCTTGATTTATTCTTATGATTTTAGAATAGAATGTGATCAGATGATCTAATCATCTGATCTGATCACTCCAAACCTAAACAATAAGTAAAACTTATAATGTTAGCATTAGAATTGAGAGTGTATGATCTTAAGTATCTCATTATAATCTTATTTTTGAAATATTTTAAAGACATTAATTAATGTTATACAATGAGGTAGGAGAATTTTGTATCACTCATTGAGGTAGAATCTTAGATGATCCCTTTAACCATAGAAGTTGATCTTAATCCCTCGTGGTAGGAATTACCTAAGATACTTAGAATGACATCTCTCATTATGGTATAATCTACATTGAGTGATCTTTTGATCATATTTTTGAAGCTTTATGTAGGACGCACCCATTTAACATAAAGATTGGTAGTATTGATAAATCCTTGTTGAAAAAATAGAATTGTTGAACCTTGATTGTTGGATGGTATAGTAGGGTATACCCATAGTTCTGGGTTATCCTAGTATTATTCTGGATTGGTTGATTTATCTTTGTATAGATTATGTTTGTGTTCTACCCTACGAGTTTAGTTGAGCATAGTCTCACTTAGACTAAATCATTCAATACTAAGAGTGTTACGATTAAGGAATTTAGATCATTAGCCTGTTTGAATAAAAATCACCATCGGGTAATGCCTCCTATCGAAGATCGCTTTCATAGGTGTGCTTCAACCAAACTATGTGATCCTAGTCACCCTCTTTGGAACACTAAGTCTGCTTGTGATTTGGGTATTTTAATAGCTTAGCTTGAGATACAAGTCACCATCATGTGATGCCTCCTATTGAAGATCTCTTCATTAGGGTGGCTTAATCAAACTAAGAGTTAGAACTACCCTTCTAGGAAGTATGCTATATATGTGTGTATACCATCTCCCCATCTAATGATTTATAAGTAAATTCTCAACTTTACCAATCATCATTCTAGAAGCTAGGAGTCAGAATACTTTTAGCAGGATTCTGCATAATGGAGATCTTGAATTTAATATCCATATTTCAAAGCATTTATGAATTTCTGGATTTTACTCATATAGAATAGAAGCATGGACATGAGCATGAGCATGAGTATGATGTATGAGTATCAGTGATGATTTATAGGTTACGGAATGTTGCATACATTGGCTGGGGAATTTCAGGATGCATCGACAACATAGTAAACTGTATTCCCAATTGGATGTAAGTGTACATTAGACTGTCTGACTCATAGCCTTTTAGTGATAGTTCTGTTACATATCTGTGGCATACTGTGTTGTGGCATATTTTGTTTCATTATCCCAGTGGCATATTGTGGGACGCCGTACATTCCTGCGGCGATGCTAATACTGATATTAGCATAATTGCGGGGAGTACGGTGCTTTAGTTGTGGCAAATCCCCAACATGAGTAAAGTTAGGTAGGACCCAACCTGCCTTAAGCCAAGGACTTGTCACCTGGAATCATGAATATATATCAATACAAATCAAAGTGGAAAAAGCCAAAAACATTATAATATAACATCTGCATCATAATATAGTATAAGAGAGTAAAAGAAACAGTAACTCAAATTAAATGCAGAAAAGTAAATACATCCAGAGTTTAATTATTACAAACTGAATTTAAATGAAAGTAAAGATCTCTCAAAACCTCACTGCAAGAAAGTAAATCTAACTAAATAGCAGTAGGAAGATCCTCCTCCCGCGCCGGCTCCTCTCTTGCAGTACTACCTATGAACAGCTCCAAATCTGATATTTGTCGGTATCACAAATGCCAGGGCCCCAGGCCACAGAAGAAAAAAATTTATAATTAGACAATTGTCTAAGTACATTTTAGGCTATTTAAGTGAATTGAATATTTAAGATATCACATTTAAAGGTTTTAAACATGCAAGTATTATAAGGTGCTCATGAATCCATAAATTATATCTAAAATAAATGAGAAAATTCATTTATTTAAGATATTTTCCTGCTCCTAAATCAAATTTTTCTATTTTTTCAGGAAATGGAATCCAAATGAGCTCTAGGGCATTTATGCAATTTTTCTAAAAAAATAAACAAGGAATTCCGCTGCAGCCCGCTGCGGCGCGCGGTCGCGCGCCGCAGCGGGCTGCAGCGGAAACATTTAAACTATATTAAAAGGGGGCTCAACTAAATGAATAGTGATTTTTGCAGAATTCACCACTACAGTGCGCGGTCGCGCGCTGCAGCAGTTTACCGCGAAAATACTTAACCTATAAAATCGGGACCGCCCAACTAATTGAACAGTATTTTTCGCAGAATTCACCGCTACAGCGCATGGTCACGCGCTGCACGGTTTATCGCGAAGGACTTGGCTATATAAATCGGGCTGCCCAACTAATTGAATAGTGTTTTTTGCGGAATTGATCGCAACAGTGCGTGGTCGTGCGTTGCAGCGGTCTACCGCGAAAATATTTCTCTCTATAAAATCTGGAAAAAGAACTAATTGAACAGTATTTTTTGCAGAATTCCCCGCTACAGCGCGCGATCGCGCGCTGCAGCGGTCTACAGCGGAGGACTTAGCTAAAATTTCTAAAGACCAGGGTATGCTAAAGCACGCCGTAGCACGCCGCAGCACGCTCCAGCATGCGACACAACGCTACAGCGCACTGCAGTGCGCTGCAACGGCCTGCCGAAATTTTTCCCAGACAATGCATTAAATGCGGCTCGAGACATGACATTTATCATGAAAGTTGTCTCCAGCCATCATTTCCTGCAGCAGCCATTTTTGTAAGTTTTTAGGTGATGTTGTGGCTAAAGAAATGAGATTATTTTCACCTAACCCTAAATTAAAAATTAATGCAATGATGAATTCAACATTTTTAATGGAAATTCTGGTTGCTTATGGAAGAGAGGAGCATTTAGCCCCCCCCCCCCCCCCCCTCCTATAAATACCCCTCCTCTTGACTAGAGGAGGGTTCCCAATTTTAGCAAAAATTCTCTAAGGAGGAGAGCCAAAGGAAGAGAGAACTCCCCAAGGGTGGCAAGGCAAGCTTTTGCAAAGGGAGAAGAGGAAGAAGGCAGCATTAGCAATCTAAGGAGAAGAGAATTTCAGAGAACTTCTACGGAGTGTTCCTAGTATCTTCTAGACTCAATCTTGTATTTTCTTTTAAGTGACCATGAAAGGGTCTTTATCTATATATGTCTTCCTTATTTTCTTGTATAATGAGTAGCTAAACTCCCCTTGGGAAGGGTTGGGATGAAGTCCCATTTTGCATGATATAATATTAATGTATGAATGTTTTCCCTCAAGCATAAGTTAGTATATAGTTATACCTATGTATATATATATGTATATGTATAGGTATACTAATATAGTTAGATATAATTAATCTTAGACAGAAACCTAAATTCATTTTGAGCAGAAAATTTTAGGAATATAAGATAATTATATATATACTTATATAGTACAATGTATATATATATATATACATATTATTAAGCACTTAAATAATTACTTATAACATAGAATATGTATATATACAGATAATTAGTTTGTATTAATTAATTTAAATAATAATGTTATTAATTAGTACTAATCCTAATAGATAGTAATAATTATAATTATATAATTAAAATATTTAAATTAATTAAATAATAAATTAATTATTAATTAAATAATAATTAATATTAATTAAATACAGATTAAGAATAATTAATTAAATAATTAATAATATAGAAAAATATATTTTAACTATAGGAATGAATAGTAAATTAATACAAATTAAATAAATAAATACTAACATTATTTATTTAAATTATTTAATTCAAAATTCTTAAAAATTTAATAACTTTTTATAGGATGATCCAAACATAGTCAATATAGATCTCATTTTACTCAAAAAAATAAAAGTAATCAAATGGCGTAATGCAAAAATTAGTTTCGAGGTACGTATAACGTAATGATATTTTATGACATATTTAAACCCTCATAACTTTTAACTTAGTTATCCAAATATAAGCAATATAGGTCTTAAAATACTCAGGAGAACAACCCCAATACTATATGAGTATTAGTTTTTCCATTTGGACATCAGGATGAAAAGTCAACTCTTTGACCCCACCGTTGACTTTAGGAAAAATGACCAAAATGCCCCTAGAATTCAAATGATCCTAACATGGTCAATAACTCCAAATTCAAATATTCAAGGCGCTAACTAGCTTAGAATTTCAATGTCATCAATAAACTGAAATAATATTTAGGATTTGAATACTAAAAAATTAGAGAATGATAAAAATACCCCTAACCTTAGTTAGGCCATAACTTAACAATTTGAAGTCCAAATTGGGTTTACTCTCTGTTAACACACTCAGTATACTATAGGGAAGCTATTGAAACTAAGTTTGCTAAAATTAGATTTCAAACAGAAAAGTTCAGTTTTTATAACCCGTTGACTGACCAAAATTACCGAATTGCCCTTAGAAATTAAAATAGTCATAACTTAATTCTCTGACCTCAAAATGCAGTATTCTTAGACTCTATAGAATCCTTGAATAGTAACCATAAGTAAACTACATAAAAATTTAGGTTCCATTAGGTGTAAATTACAAGTTTGCTCTTTTGGTTAAAACCTTAGTTTGGACCTATATGGCCCGTTTCCTGTCCAAATTGAGTGTACTTACTGACTATCTTTAAGTTAGATAATAAGAAAGCTTTTGACAATAAGAAACTTTAATTTGGACCCTTAAATCAAAAGTTGACTTTGAGACCCTAAAGTAGGGGCAAAATGGTCATTTTGCCCAAAATTTAGGTTAAGCGCTCTTAACCTCTAAATTGTCTTTTAAATCACTAAAACCAATATTAGAATTATATTAGAGTCAATTAAGTGCGTAAAATCAGCTATTAGATCAAATCTGTAAATTTCCTAATTTTCCTCTAAAACCTTTTCCCTTAGGACATTACACTTCACAATAGGACTACTCCTTAAGATTAGCTCATAGGTTAGATTTCATTCATTCAAAAACAAGGTTTTTCAATGAATGAATCCTTGGTTTTATTAGTTTCTAGATTTTTGTAACTTATTCTGATTATTTTGTGTGTTAACCCTAGATTTAGGATAGGAGATTCATCCTATTAAGTGTGATTTGTTTAATAGGATTTTCCCTAATTAGTATATCACTTTTAGAATAAAACCTAAATCTTATGTCATATCCTTTTGGATAATGGGACTAAGCCCAATCTCGTGGTATTTAACCCATAATCTATAGCTTAGTAGATCTTGATTAGATCTTAGATAAAACGCCTAAATTCATAAAATTTGGACATATGATTTATTGATTGAACTTGTAGTCGTATTTGATTGAATTATATTAGAACTTGATCATTTCTAACCCTTTTTATCTTATAAGTCCGAGCTTCTAATTTACACTCGATAGTAGGAATTAGTGATCTTGAACTTGTGTAACTTGGAATAGTTAGAATATTTGAGTTAGACAACAAATGATATCACCATACTTAGTAGAGTCCCTTGCTTACTATTTGATTTTTGTGCTACGCATTCCTTGATTGTTTGTGCTATATTTTCTTGGACATATCATATAAGACTTTGATGCATAAATAAAAGTTTAAGAAATTATGGAGACTCCTTAAATTCCTTATGAAAATATTAAGGTAAAATATTAAAGATAGAAATTGTATGTGTTGAGCTGGCTCTCAGTTATGTCTTCTGCCTATGCCTCCTTAATGACGCTAGGAGATGACTTTGCTTATATTTTCTGCCTATGCCTCCTTGTTGATGCTAGGAGAAAAAATTTATTATGTATTTTCTGCCTATGCCTTCTTGATGACGCTAGGAGAAAACCCTATATTCTGCCTATGCCTCCTTGATAATGCTAGGAGAATATAGTTTTGTGCCTTAGCCTCCTTGTTAACACTAAGATCCTTTAATATTCAGTGGGCTAGATAAGCCTTTTTCTATATGGTAGTTAGTATACAAATATTTATATATAATATTGATGTTTTGTACACGCTTCAATATTTTCATTCATTCAGCTATTTCCTTATTTTGCTAATATATATTTTTAGGATGTTAGATTTATGTATATATATATATATATATCATTATTGAGTTTATTTATTTAACTTGCATACTTCTTATGATCATCAGAATGTTTAGGATGTAGTATTTTCTGTCAGTACTTATTCAGTTATTTATACTTATTTTGCCATGCCTTATTTAGCTTACATTTGAGGCATGTCTTAACCTCTTTTTTGGCTGAAGTTATAAATATTGATTATAGCTTTTCCTCTATTCTGTTGTGCTAGTTGCTCCTTTACTTGATTTATTTGTTGCTTAGGGTATGTTAAATGGTTATATTACAAAATATATAAAATTTATCAGCTTAAAATGTACTTAGACAAATTTGTATAACAAGATTTTTCTTTTCTTTGCATAGGGCCCTACATTATAAAACCGACAATGGCAGATTCCCATCAGTTAGACAATTAGGTGCTAGAGGTGGAGCCATATCTAGAGGAGAAGCCTTTAGAGGGAGCTGCTTCTTAGTTTTCTTATAAGTGAGGATGAGAGGATTTCACTTTTAATTATTTAAACTTTAATATAATGTAATAATACAGGTACTCATAACTGCATGTTTTGGATTTGCTATGCTGCTTACTCTGAGTCATATTCCATGATATTTCTATTGTGATGCTTAGATGTTTCCTATTTAAATCGCTTCCACACTTTATATTAATTTCTTATATAGTGATTAATTATTTGATTCTGTACTTACTCCTTCCCTTATTAGATGGATTGTGAATTTTATCCTAATCCAATAATAAGTGAAGGGTTAGTCAGAGTGGCACACCACCCCTTGGCTTAATCTTGTGGATTAAGGGTGGGGCGCCACAGGTAAAGACATACCTCAAAAGTAAGCTAAAATAAGCCAAGGCATACATGTATAGATAAGTAAGCAAAATACTGAAAAGAAAGATTATATCCTAAACATGCTGATGATCATATGATATATGCAAATTAAAAAGAATCAATCCAGCTACGGTACATATAAGTAAGCAGCACCCTATAATATATAAGTAAAGTAAGTAAAGTAACTACTTGTAGTAAAGTAAACTAAAACATATAACTAAAATCAAAAAGTACTGTAAATAAAATCATTGTGTATTAACTGCCATACAGAAGCGGGCTACATCTAGCCTGCTAAAATCAAAAGGATTCTTAGTGTCAACAAGGAGGCTAAGATGACAAAATTATAATTCTTCTAGAGTCAAAAAGGAGGTATATGCAAAATTATACATATATATATATATATATATATATATATATATATATATATAATTTTCTCTTAGCGTCAACAAGGAGGAATAGGCAGAAATATATATATATATATATATATATAATTTTCTGCTAGCATTAACAATGAGGCATAGGCAAAAAATATATATATTATTAAATTGAGAGATAGTGTTAACATATGCAATTCATATTTTAGTTATTTACTTTACTTCTGTGGACAATTTAAGAAGTTGTTGAGAAGTAATGCACATCTGCAAGACTATTTGGGTTCCAAACTTAACACCACACTCCTCAATAAGTGAAGTTAAGTAATCCTTATCTCACCTTCCCCCTGCCCATTGGGGTACTACTGCACAAAATCAACCAATAACTGAACCCAATGCAAAGTTTTCCTAAATATTCTAAATTTTCATTTTTATGCAACAATGTTCTAGTATGATATGTCCAAGGATTTAAGGCATAAGTTTAAGGAATGCAAAAGCAACAAGTACAAAAAGTGAGCAAGAGACTCTACTAAAACATGATAATATCATTTGTTTTCTAATTAAACTATTCTAACTATTCTAAGTTACACATGTTCAAGATCACCAATTCCTACTATCGAGTGTAACTTAGAAGTATGTTCTTATAAGTTAAAAGGATTAGAACTGATTAGGTTTCAATTTGATTCAATTAAGTATGACTATATTTTATGAAATAAATCACAACGACCTAATTTGATGAATTTAGACATTTCTAACTAAGATCTGATCAAGATCTACTAAGCTAGAGATTATGGATTAAACACCATGAGCTTGAGTTTAATCACATAATCTAAGGGTACAATCTAAGGAATCTAGAGTTTTACTAAGAGTGAACTACAAATTAGGGCAAATCCTATATAAGCAAACTCAAGCTTAATTGGATGATTCTCCTATCCCAAGTCTAAGGTTGAAAGACAAAATAATCAAAATTAAGTTGTAAAATATAAAAACTAATAAAACTGAGAATTCATTCATTGAATAACCCTATTATTCAATAAATAAAATCTATCCTATGATCTAGTCCTAGCCTTAGGAATAGTCCTAATAAAAAGTATGAAATCCTAAAGAAAAGACTTAGAGAAATTTATGGAATTTAACTAAATTTGATTTAATATCTAATTTTATTCCCTTAAATGATCATAATACAATTTTATTATCAATAATACTAATTCAAAAGATGATTTAGGGGTTAAGGATGCTAAACCTAAATTTTGGGCAAAATGACCATTTTGCCCCTACTCGAAGGTCCAAGAAGTTACTTTTTAATTTAGGGTTTCAAATTAAAATCTCTTACTGCCAAATTATTCCTTACTATCTAACATAAAAATAAATAGTAAGTACACTCAATTTGGATAAGAAATGGGTTCTATAGGTTCAAACTAAGGATTTTGACCTAAGGGGCAATTTAATAATTTACACTTAATGGAATATAACTTTTTATGCAGTTTACTATTCGTTGTTGTTCCAGGATTCCATAAAGTCTAAGAACACTAAATTTTGAGGTCTAATGAATTAGTTATAGAGGCTCTAAAATTTAGGGGCAACTCGGTAATTTTCTAAGGGTCAAAGGGGCAAAAACCAAACTTTCTCGTTTGAGGTTCAAATTTAGCAAACTTATTGTCTATAGCTTCCCTATAACACACAGAGTACTTTAACTGATAGTAGACCCAATTTGGACTTTAATTGGTCAAGTTATGGCCTAATTAAGGTTAAGGGTATTTTGGTCATTTCTAATTTTCTAGGATTCAAAACTAAGATATTATCTTAGATTATTGTTGACACTACAACTCTACGCTGGTTAACACTTTGAATTTATTAATTTGGAGTTGAATTGATCAAGTTATGGTCAATTAAAAACTAAGGGCATTTTGGGTCAGGGTCCTATATGTCACTTTACAAACTAAGCTCTAAATGGGAAAACTAATACTACCATAGTGATGGGGTTGTTCTCCTGAGTATTTTAAGACCCATATTACCTATGTTTGGATAACTAATTAAAAAGTTATGAGGGTGTGTTTAGGACCTAAAATGTCATTAGGTTAAATATACCCCGAATCAAATTTTTGAACTGCGCCATTTGATATCTGTTATTTTTCTGAGTAAAATGAGACCTATATTTGATATATTTAGATTAATATTTTTAAGGTTATGAGGCTTTAAAGTTTTTATTTACTTTAATTTAAATATTATTACTATTCATTTAATCAAATTAAATTAATTTATTGTTTACTTAAGTTAATTTAATAATTTTAATTTATTTATTTTACTAATCCACTATTCATAATTAAGGTTAACAAATTAGATTAATTATTATATAATTATCCTAATTATTAATTTATTTAACTATTCTAATTAGGTGCTTAAGATTAATTTAGTTAACTAAGTTAATTTGATCACTAACCCTACTATTTTAACTTAATTAACCACATGCAACATATTAAATAAATTAAATTAGGACTACAAATTATTTTACTGTGCTTTTATATATATATATATATATATATATATATACTGCAATTAATCCATTCAAACAAAACCAATTCACTGTCCTAATCATCTAAACTTAATAGCTTATTCTTAATTTATTAATCCCCTGCCAATTTAAATGCTTAAATAACCTACAAATTAATTATTAATTGTATAATTAATGACCTAACTATAATCTAATGAATGTATATATACATTATTTATATTTTTGTATACCTTTTTCTTATTTAAACTAATACTCTTCTGCAGGTGTGACCCACAATAGCCGACAGAGGAGACGGGCAAGGCCCCACTGGCCACACGGCTCGGAGCAACAAAAGCCAACATAATCAGTGGGTCCCAAACCCTCGATGCACGGACCCGAGGCTGGGCCCAGCTGGCGCAACCCGAACCCGGTTGTGGGGCCCACCAAGCAAACGAAAGGGGGCCATGTAGCGGACCGTATTGCCATCGGGTCGGGTCCGACTCGATTCGGCTCGACCCGAACGACGCTTCACCTTGTCCCTCGATAGCTCGACGGGTTCGGCGCTGCTAAGGTTAGGGAAGGATAGGCCCAAACTGATCGCACAGGGCTCGAGCGACAATCACGGGCCTTAAGGTTTCGATACTCAAGCAAATGAGGAAGAACATTAAATGAAATCAAAACTATAGGGGAAGTGAAGTACCTCAGTTGGAGCCACCGTGACCTAGGATTTGCAAGAATAGTCGTTCGAAAGCACTTGAAGGCTTGCCCGAAGCCTAGAAGCCCTTACTATGGTGCCCCACCCCCTAATCCACAAGATTATACTTAAGGGGTGGTGTCCCACCAATACTTCGCTTTGTCCTGAAGGTGGTGGGTGGTAAGACGAATCACCTCCGAATCTAGACATTTAATGCTGGTGAGATTTTTCTCCACCATCTTAATCCAGCTGGTGGTGTCTATTGCGGAGAGGCTCCCATGGAGGGTAGGGGGTCTCAGATGAAGGAAACTGTGTAATAGCCCATCTGCATATTGCGCATTGTTTTGATAGGAGTAGTACGATGTAGGGGATTCTTTAGTTGTAGTGCGATTTTGGTTTATCTGGGCTATTAGTAGTCGTTCCATTCTCTCAGCCTGTTTGGCTTGAGAGTCTGCAATTCATTCATCTTGCTTTTGGTGGGAATCCACTTGCTTTTGGTGGAAATCCACCATCAATTTGATTGCTTCTAGCAGTGCATTAACTTCTGAGGAGGAGCTGCTAGATGTAGCTGGGGAAGAGCTTTGCCCAGGATTCATTATTTCTTACAAAAGTCTAAATTAAAGATAAAACATTCTCAGAAAACTAGAAAATAAAAATTACAATATTTTATCCCTTTAATTAATCAGAATAAAAATAAGAGTACATCATAAATAAGATATGGAGAAATAGTAAACAAAAACATATGGCCTATCCTAAATATTCCTCGGTAAAGGCCTGACAGAAGTCATCATAAGTCATCTCCCGGCGTGGGCAAGCAGATCCATGCTCGAAAACTCATACCTTGTGTGCCCACCACTCCTCAGTGTAGTCCTGGAGTAGTATATCAACAAGGTCGACTCGGATATGATCTAAGTATCCCAGATCATCAAACATCTTGGTTACCATAACCATTCCCTAGCTAAGATGGGGAAATCTAATCCCTTGTAGATGGCGCGCTCCAGCATCGTCTCTAATACTCTAGCTCCTGCTAGGGATATGCCCTAAACTTCTCTCCTGTATTGCTTTGCCAGGTATACGTCAAACTCCCATCTTTCCTCAAAATGCTGAAAGCAGTCGAACATTGACATGGTCAAGTAGTAATATCCCTGGGTATCCAGATCAAGTGATTGTTTCGGTTAAGTTGAGTATTTTAGCTTACTTGTAAATGCATTTTTGTTTCTATACTCTTACTATTACGAGCTCATGATTATGGTGCCGTGGATGTAATTCTAGTATCAAGTTAGTGACTGATTGGCAGAAGATCAATCCATTTGATAGAGTGGAATGCAGATTCCATTTTGACACCTTATGGAATTCTCTAATACCAAATGTCGCACCCCACCCCCTAACCTGCGGGGTTTGACTTAATGGGTGGTGTGCCACTCTGGCAAATCTCTCATTTATCATTGGATTAGGTAAGACTCACAATCCATTAATAAGGGAAGGGTGTACACAAAATGACTACAAAGCATCAGTCACTCAATCAATATAAGTATAGAGTCCAAAATCATATAAAATAACTGTTACATCAATATCATCATACAACAACTAAGAAATATTAATGAAAAATAGCTCTGAAACCATAGTACAGAAAGTAAACATAGTCGTATTATTATAAAATTGACTTAAGGTTATAAATAAAGTAAAAATAACTCTCATCCTCACAAATGAAATAAAAGAGTTAAAGGTCTTCAACTCCAATTTGCTGTGCCTCCTCTAGATAAGGCTCCTCCACAGGAACATAATCTTCAAGTTGCTCCAAATCTGATATTGTTGGTTTCATAATGCCAGGGCCCCAGCCAATAAAAGAAAAATCTTATTAGATAAATTGTCTAAGTACATTTTACGCTGAAAATTTATTATACATTTATTGATGTTACCATTTTCCCTAAACATTAAAGCAGTAGCAAATAAACTAGAAGTAATAAGTATCAAATAGAAAAGTGGTAAGTTATAAATTAAGCATTTATAACTAAGAAAGAATGAGACAAAACACACACCTCAAAGGTAAGCTAAAATAAGACTAGGCATACATATATAGATAACTAAATAAAGTACTAAAAAGAAAGGCTACAACCTAAATATGCTAATGATTATATGACTTATGCAAATTTAAGAGAATCAATCTAACTGTGATATATATTAGTAAGCAGTAAAAAATCTAACATCCTATAATATATAAGTAAAGCAAGAGGAATAATTGATTGAGGTAAAGTAAACATATATTGAAATCAGAAAGTACTATAAGTAAAACCATTGTATATTAACTTCCATACGGAAGAGGGCTACATCTAGCATGCTGAAATTAAAAAGATTGTTAGCGTCAACAAGGAGGCTAAGTCGACAAAATTATAATTCTCCTAGCATCAACAAGGAGGCATAGGAAAAATTATACAAATATATATATATATATATATATATATATATATATATATAATTTTTCCCTAGCATTAGCAAGGAGGCATGGGCAAAAAATATATATATACAAAAATTTTCTGCTAGCGTCAACAAGGAGGCATAGACAGAAAATTATATTTCTTCTAGCGTCAACAAGGAGACATAAGCAGAAATATACAAATATATATATAATTTTCTCCTAGAGTGGAATGCAGATATATATATATATAATTTTCTCCCTAGCATCAACAAGGAGGCAGAAGATCAATCCATTTGGTAGAGTGGAATACAGATTCCAGTTTGACACCTTGTGGAATTCTCTAATACCAAATGTCGCACCCCACCCCCAAACCTGCGGGGTTTGACTTAATGGGTGGTGTGCCACTCTGGCAAATCACTCATTTATCATTGGATTAGGTAAGACTCGCAATCCATTAATAAGGGAAGGGTGTACACAAAATGACTACAAAGCATCAGTCACTCAATCAATATAAGTATAGAGTGCAAAATCATATAAAATAACTGTTACATCAATATCATCATACAACAACTAAGAAACAATAATGAAAAATAGCTCAGAAACCATAGTACAGAAAGTAAACATAGTCGTATTATTATAAAATTGACTTAAAGTTATAAACAAAGTAAGAACAACTCTCATCCTCACAAATGAAATAAAAGAGCTAAATGTCTTCAACTCCAATTTGTTGTGCCTCCTCTAGATAAGGCTCCTCCACAGGAACATGGTCTTCAAGCTGCTCCAAATCTAATAATGTTGGTTTCATAATACCAGGGCCCCAGCCAATAAAAGAAAAATTTTATTAGATAAATTGTCTAAGTACATTTTAGGCTAAAAATTTGTTATATATTTATTGATGTTACCATTTTCCCTAAACATTAAAGCAGTAGCAAATAAACTAGAAGTAACAAGTATTAAATAGAAAAGTGGTAAGTTACAAATTAAGCATTTATAACTAAAAAAGAATGAAGCAAAACACACACCTCAAAGGTAAGCTAAAATAAGACTAGGCATACATGCATAGATAATTAAATAAAGTACTAAAAGGAAAGGCTACAATCTAAATATGCTAATAATTATATGACTTATGCAAATTTAAGAGAATCAATCTAACTGTGATATATATAAGTAAGCAGTAAAAAATCTAACATCCTATAATATATAAGTAAAGCAAGAGGAATAATTGATTGAGGTAAAGTAAACATATACTGAAATCAGAAAGTACTATAAGAAAAACCATTGTGTATTAACTTCCATATAGAAGAGGGATACATCTAACATGCTGAAATTAAAAAGATTCTTAGCGTCAACAAGGAGGCTAAGTCGACAAAATTATAATTCTCCTAGCATCAACAAGGAGGCATAGGAAAAATCATATATATATATATATATATAAAATTTTTCCCTAGCATCAACAAGGAGGCATAGGCAAAAAATATATATATACAAAAAATTTTCTCCTAGCATCACCAAGGAAGCATAGACAGAAAATTATATTTCTTCTAGCGTCAACAAGGAGGCATAAGCAGAAATATACAAATATATATATAATTTTCTCCTAGCGTCAACAAGAAGGCATAGGCAGAAAATATATATATATATATATATATAACTAAACTGAGAGGCAGTACTAACATATGCAAATTCATATATTAGTTATTTACTTTACTTCTGTGGATAATTTCAGAATTAGCTGAGGAGTCAAACACATCTGCAATACTAATTGGGTTCCAATCTTAATAACACACTCCTCAGTGAGGGAAGTTAAGTAATCCTTATCTCACATTCCCCCCACCCATTGGGGTACAGATGCGCAAAAATCAACCAACAACTGAGCCCAATGCAAAGTTCTCTTAAATATTCTAAGTCTTCATTTGCATGCAACAATATTCTTGTATGTTATGTCCAAGGATTTAAGCATAAATTCAAGGAATGTGAAAGCAACAAAATCAAGTAGTAAGCAAGGGACTCTACTAAATATGGTGATATCATTTGTTTTCTAATTAAACCATTCTAACTATTCTAAGTTACATAAGTTCAGAATCTCCAGTTCTTACTATCGAGTGCAACTTAGAAGTACATCCTTATAAGTTAAAATAATTAGAACTGATCAAGTTCTAATTTAGTTCAATTAAGTATGACTACAGTATTAAGAAATAAATCACAATGACCTAATTTGATGAATTTAGACGTTCTAACTAAGATCTAATTAAGAACTACTAAACTAGAGATTATGGATTAAACACTATGAGCTTGGGTTTAATCATATAATCTAAGGGCACAGTCTAAGGAATCTAAGGTTTTACTAAGAGTGAACTACAAATTAGGGCAAATCCTATGCAAGCATAATCAAGCTCAATAGGATGATTCTCATATCCTAAGTCTAGGGTTGAAAGACAAAATAATCAAAATTAAGTTGTAAAATATAGAAACTAATAAAACCAAGGATTCATTCATTGAATAACTCTATTATTTAATGAATGAAATTTAACCTATGATCTAGTCCTGACTTATGAATATTTATAATATGAACTGTAAAAGATCATAAGGAAAAAACTTAAAAGAATTTTAGGGAATTAATTAATTGACTTAATAGCTAATTTTATTTATTTAAATGATTTTATTATAGTTTTAATATTGATTTTAGTGATTTAGAAGATCAATTAGGGGTTAAGGACACTTAACCTAAACTTTGGGCAAAATGACCCTTTTGCCCTTACTTAAGGGTCCAAAAAACTACTTTTTTATTTAGGATTTCAAATTAGAATTTATTACTACTAAATAATTTCTTACTATCTAACATGATGATAGACAGTAAGTAGACTCATTTTGGCAAGAAACGGGTCTTATGAGTATAAGCTAAGGCTTTTGACCTAAGGGGAATCTAGTAAATTATATCAAATAAAATCTAAATTTTTATGTAGTTTATTATTGGTTGCTATTCAAGGATTCTATAGAGTCTAAGAATATTAAATTCTGAGGTTAGATGGCTAAGTTTTGGATGTTCTAAATTTCGAGGACAATTCGGTAATTTTCTAAGGGTCAAAGGGGGCAAAAACCAAACTTTACCATTTGAGGTCCAAATTTATCAAACTTAGTGTCTATAGCATCCCTATAATACACTGAGTACTTTAACTGGGAGTAGACCCAATTTGGATAATAATTGGTCAAGCAATGGTTTAACTAGGGTTATGTGTATTTTGGTTATTTCTGATTTTTTAGTATTCAAAACTTAAATATTATTTTAGATTGCTATTGACATAAAAATTCTAAGCTAACTAGCATTTTGAATTTTTAGATTTGGAATTCAATTAGCTAAGTTATTGTCAATTGAAAATTAAGAGCATTTTGGTTATTTTTGGGTAGGGGTCCTAAATGTTATTCTACAAACTAAGCTCTAAATAAGAAAACTAATACTATTACAGTGATTCTCCTGATCACTTTAAGACCCGTATTAATTATATTTGGATAACTAGGTTAAAAGTTATGGGAATATGCTTAGGACCTAAAATGTTACTAGATTAAATATTCCCAGAATCGAATTTTTAAATTATTCCATTTGATCTCTTTTATTTTTATGAGTAAAATGAGATTTATATTTGATATGCTTGGATTAATATCCTTAAAGATATGAAATTTTAAAATCTTATTTATTTAAATCAACTGAATTTAATTATTTAATACTTTTCATTTAAATCAAATATTATGTGTAAACATTAAACAAAATCAAGTTATTTAATTTACTTTTTAATTAATGTTAAGTTATTATTAAACCTGATAGTTAGCTAACTAATTAATTAACTAATTAAATTAATTAGGTACTACTAAATAAATTGATTAATACTAATTAACTATAGATGATATTTAATAGTGGCATTTTTTTACTGTAATAATAATTTAATTTGACTTCCTAACTTATCATTTTTATAAAATTAAATATGCTACTCTTTATACTAATTGAATTGTTTTTATTATTCTAAACTAAATTAATTAAATTTAACTTACTGATTTATATTATTTAATTATATATTAATCATATTTTACTAATAATCTAATTTATGTAATGTCTATATATATATATATATATATATATATATATATATATATATATTATGCAGGATTTGACCTCTGCTAGGCCCACCATGCCATGGGGCGGGCTATGACTGGCCACGGGACTGCGCAGTGGGGCCCATAGCGTCACACAGCAACTCAGGAGAGGCCGTGGAATGCAGGATCGACCCACGGTTGCGGCCAAAACAACCACAGCGGGTCCACAGGGGACGCCCGCATAAACAAAGGCAAGACCCACGTGCGACACGCGGACAAATCCGCGTGAGCCGGATGGCTATACAGGTCTAACAAGTCGCAGATGCGGACTCAAACAGGTTTCAGGTCGGGCCCGGGCTGACCCTACCCGATCTAGCGTCATTGCGTACCGCAGCGTAGCGTGATGAGGCCGCTAGGGTACTCGAATCGGCCGGCTTCTCGGCGCCGCGGAGGGTCCGCCCGCACGGCCACGGGTCGGCAACGGCAAGGGCTAGCCGATGGAAGTTGCACCACCACCTAAGGTGGCCTGGCTCGCCGGCAAATCCTAACCCTAGGCTACTACCTACGGAACGAAGCGAGGGTGAGGATACTAATGGTAAGTACTGTTCGATTTTGCCAAAATCGGAACGATCGAACCGATGATTGTTTGATCGATCCCGCTTAAGTTCTAATCTTACTTCCGGAATAAGCATGCGTACTAATGGATTAACAATTGCATGAAAGTATATAGGGATTGGAAGGGTACTTGACGAACGGCTACGGGAAGGAGAGGGATCGATCTTCCTCCGAGGTTCCAATCGAGCAAAAGTGATTTCAGTTGAGGGCTCTTGAAGCCCTTAGTGTCCTCAGAATGGAGTAGCTGAGGCTGCGGAAGTTCCCGTTGGGCAGGACTGCGGTGGACTACGTGTGGCGAGCGGTGATCCTAGCAATGGAGACGAAGGGCCGAGACCATCGGATTCGGTTCGATCCGACGGATCGAATCGAAACGGATCCAGATCCGATCAGGCCCGACCCACTATGCTGCGGATCTGAATCCCATAACAGGGTAGATCCAACCCATTTAGAACGGTGGATCCGACCTGTTAAGCCCTAATATTAAATATTTGAATAATTTAAAATTTCTATTTTAATTAATTTATTCTAATTAATAAAATGACTTCAGAAAAATCTCAAATATTCACCCCTAGCTAATTGAAGGGTGAGGAACGCAACGGCGAAGTCTGATTTCTGATTCGACGAGTATTTTAATTTCTTAATTTTTGGGGTATTTAAATATTATTAAAATATTCAACGAAATTTTGGCGACTTCGGATTGACACCAAAACATCAACTAGCTCATTTGGGGACAATGAGCGCAATGACGAAGTCTAATTTTTTATCTGAGATCAATTTAGATTAGGTTTTTGGGTTTTCCAAGAATCAAGATTTGATCCATTTGACTCCTAATTGGGATTAGGTCTTGGTGGAAGTCTTCTAATGACCTACTTAGAGTACTAAGACTGAGATTATGACTTATATTAGCCCTAATCAAATTAGGTAACAATTTGGGTTATTATAGTTTACTTTCTAAAATATAAATCTGATGTATTTGATGTGCTTGGATGGAGAATGAGACAGGATCAAAACTTAAGTGCTTAAGGTCTGATAATGGCGGCAAGTATAGTGATATGGAGTTCAAGGAGTTCTGTGCCTTGAAAGAAATTAAGAGGGAGTTCATAGTCCTTAGAACACCACATCAAAATGGTGTTGCAGAAAGGATGAACAGAACAATCACAGAAAGAGCCAGAAGTATGAGATTGCACACGGGCCTCCCAAAGAAGTTCTGGGCTGAAGTCATTAACATGGGTGTATATCTAATCAATCAGGGACCTTCTGTACCCTTGAATGAAGGGATTACTAAGGAAGCTTGGAGCAAAAAAGAGGTAAAACTAAACACCTTGAGGTATTTGGCTGCTCATTCTATGTGCACATTGATGCAGGATCCAGGAGGAAGCTTGACGTACAGGCAATCAAGTGCACATTTGTTGGATATGGCGCGAGCAAGTTTGGTTACAAGTTTTGAGACAATCAGAACCAGAAGGTCATCAAAAGTAGGGATGTCACTTTCAATGAAAGTGAAATGTACAAGAATTGTATTAGAGTCAAGACTGACTCCAAGAATGCTTCAGATGGTGAGCCCCGGCACATAGATATTAATGAAAGCATTGAGCCAGATGTTGAAGTACAAGAAAAAGCTCAGTAGGGTGTCAATGTTGAATCACAAACACCCATGTTTAGAAGATCCTTAAGAGTGACAAAACTGCCACAAAGGTACTCTCCTTGTTTGTTCTAATTATTACTAATGGATGGAGGTGAACTAGAAAGCTTGGAAGAGGCACTTCAGGTTAAAGATTCAATCAAGTAGGAGGTTACCATGAATGACAATATGGCATCACTCATATCAAATGGGATATGGGAGTTGGCACCCTTACCCATTGGGATGAAAGCTTTTCAGAACAAGTGAGTTTATCAGGTGAAGGAAGAGCTAAATGGGAGCAAGTGCTATAAGGCGAGACAGTGAGATCTTTGCCCCAATTATAAAGATAATAACTGATGAATTCATAAATTATATCTAAAATAAAGAAAAATCTCATACTTTTCTGATCCTTAAACTGCTCCTAAATTAAATTTTGATTACCTTTTCAGGAAAATGGCATACATAGGAGTTCTAAGACATTTATGCAAAAATTTCTATTTTTCAAAGGAAATTGCTGCCGCAGCTGCAGCGGGTCCATTTGCGAAATGCGGGCGCAGTAGCTCACTGCAGCAGTTCCAGTTACGAACTGCGGGCGTGGTAGCGCACTGCAGCGGGTCCATTTGAAATCGAAGGCGCGGTAGCGCGCTGTAGCGGGGCTATTCGCAAATTGAACCGCTACCGTGCCTATGGTTTGCAAATGGAAAAGAAGATATTGAGGTGATGTTTTGGCTAAACAAATAGAGATATTGGTCACTTCACCATCAATTGGGATTTTTGCCATCATTGCTCAAAATTTTCCATTGGAAATGTTGGTTTGGATCCTAAGTGGGATGAAGGCAGTCTCTCCCCTATATATATCACTCCTCTTGACTAGAGGAGGGTTCCCAATTTTGCTCAAAATACTAAGTAAGGAGGAGGGTAGCATAAGTGGAAGTGAGGAACTCCCCAAGGGTGGCAAAACAAATTTTTGCTAAGGAAGAGACGAAGGAAGGCAGCATTAGCGACATAAGAGAGGAGCTTGAAGAAGGAGAAGAAGAAATCTGGAGAACTTCCAAGGAACGTTCCTAGTATCTTCTAAACTTTACTTTTGTAGTTTCTTTTCTTAGTTGATCATGAAAATGTCCTTATCCATATATGTGTTTTTCTTCATTTTCTTTGTAATGAGTAGCTAAATTTCCCTTGGGGAGGGTTGGGGAAATCCCATGTATATGAGTTATTTTTATTGTATAAAGTTTTCCTCCAGCATGAATAAAATATAAGAACTCTATGCCTTATTAAGGAAATGCCTTTTATTGTTTAGTCTTGAATATAGATTAAGGGAAAATGAACTCATAAACTCAAGAACTAATTTGTCTTGTGCTCCATAGCTCACCTTAAGTTAGATGCTAGGCTTATGAGTGCATGAAAGCTTAGAATTATGTGACAAGTTCTTGAGCTTAGTGCACCTTAATCTAAGCTCAACCAAAGTGTTGATGCATATGATTCTAAGACCCACTAATTGAGCTCCTTAGCTCAATATAATTGAGGGAGAGGAAGAAATAATTGAGTGCTCATGAACTAAGTGACATAGTCATTGAGCCCAATATATTAATCCCTCATCTCAACTATGTGTGATGCGAGTGATGCTCGTAGTGGAATCAATGCTTATAAGATCTTAAGATTTAATAATCATAATCTCCTTGATCAAGAGATAAGATAAAAACTTAAAAAAACCTAAAATCTTATAGGAATCTTCGTGCCAAAATAGAACAGAATGTGTGTTCATTTTGTGCACAAGATTAGAACTTGTGAGACTTTGAGACAAAACTCAAGGTGAACAAAGTGCACTTGATTTAAAAATAAATGAAAGATAAGGCTTGAGAAATCAACATATATTAGTAATATATTATGACATGTGGGATAACCCCAACTCTCCTCTCTCTTTTATCTAACTTATCTTCACTTAGTAATTATTGTGCTAAATCTAGGACCAACTCAACCAATCAATCGTAGCTTAAATATTAGTGAGAATAGATTGATCTTAGTAACAAAAAAACCAATTCTCTGTGGTTCGATAAATCCTAGAAATTAACACTTTCCACTTATTACTTCAGACCACATACACTTGCGTGTGAACGCAGACGTGTATTTACAGTCTGTCAAGTTTTTGGCACCGTTGCCGGGGAATGGTACTTGTTTCATATTAAGGATAATCTTTAAGTAGCTAGTGATTTAAGTATTTTATTGCATATATGTTTAGTTTTGATTTTTTTGTAAATTGTAGAAACTAACATCTTACATTTCTGCTTATCTTATTTTTGCTAAACTTTTTGAACGTTATTGCTAAAATTGTTCTCGATAGCCATATTATTATTTTATATGAGTAAAAGAGTTTGTACTTAATATCTTGTTGATCCCAAAATTTAGATAACATACTTATAAGATAGGAGAGAACAAAACCTATCAAATCAACAAGCTGTTATGAACAACTATACAAAAAATTTAGGAGAGCTATTAGGAGAGCCTATGGAAAGAGCACTAAGAGACTATGCACTACCCACTATTAGGGTAATCCCCCATGCTATTGTTAGGCCAAATATTGAAGCCAATAATTTTGAAATCAAATCTTTCACACTGAGTATGGTGCAAAATAATCAGTTTGGGGGATTAGCCACTGAAGATCCAAACTCACATATTTCAACTTTCCTTGAAATATGTGACACCTTCAGGTTTAGCGAAGTTTCTGAAGATGCAGTTAAATTACTGCTTTTCCCATTCTCTTTAAGAGATAGAGCCAAGAGTTGGCTCAGCTCTCTGCCTAGCGATTCCATCCAGACATGGGATGATTTGGCTAAGAAATTCTTAGCCAAATATTTCCCTCCTGCGAAAACCACCAGATTGAGGATTGAGATCACCAACTTCACTCAGTTGAAAGGTGAGACTCTATATGATATGTGGGACCATTTTAAGGAATGCCTCAAGCGTTGCCCACATCATGGGTTCCCTCTATGGAAGCAAGTGCAAACCTTTTACAATGGTTTGAACACTCCTACGAGGACACTCATTGATGCAGCCGCCGGTGGTTCTATTAACGGAAAAACCCAAGAGGAAGCTTACAATCTCTTGGAGGAAATGGCCAATAATGCATATCAATGGCCTTCTGAAAGGCAAAAAAAGGAAGCTATAAAGGTAAACAAGTCCAACCAAATAATGGCATTACAGCAGAAAATACATGCCTTGAATGAAAAAAATAAAAAGAATGAACGTTAATGTTGTTCTAGAGGTATATTGTGATTTGTGCGAGGGTAGGCATAATAGTGAGAGTCGCAAATTAAATAACCCATTTGTCCAAACCAACACTAAATAGGTCAATTACCTAAGAAACAACAACTCGATGAATAACCTTTACTCCAACAGCTACAACCCAAGGTAGAAAAACCACCCTAATTTCTTTTGGAATAATAATAATAATAATACAAATCAATATAGGGGAAGTTCATCCAACCAACAAGACATAAATAATAGAAATAACAACAATAATCATCACCTCAATTTAGAAGGGGCCTTCAACTCCTTCAAGGCTGAAATGATCCAATTTATGCGCTGCATCGAAGCCACTATCACACACCATTATTCTTCTATCCAAGGGATAGAAGCTTCCCTGAGGAATATAGAGACCCAATTGGGGCAGATCTCCAAGCAGATGACCTCTCGTCAGCAAGGGGCCCTACCCAGTTCGACCTAAATAAACCCTAAGGAGTTGGTTAGTGTGATACATTTGGAAGATGTGTTAAGAGAAATTAATACTGAAAGAGCGAGTGCAGCAGATTATAAGCTAGAGGAATGGGAAGGAAAAAAAGGAAATGAGTGTGAGAAGCTAACAGATCTTAAATGTGAAGACCTAGGGAGGTTGAGCATCCCTTGCATAATCAGAAATAAAGTATTTGTAGATCCTTTGTGTGATCTAGGTGCTTCGGTCAATGTTATGCCCTACCATATTTACGAACATCTAAAGGTAGGAGAGATGGAATATCCCTCAATGATCTTAGAGTTTGCCAATTTTGAATTCCTTACCCCTCTCGAAATGATAAAAAATGTTGCAGTCGAATTGGGAAGTTTTATAGTTCCAACTGATCCTGTGGTTTGTGAATGGGATCGATGGAATAAGAATTCCACGATTATCTTTGGGAGACCCTTTCTAATGAGTGTAAAAGCTGTTATTGATATAGGTCGCGGGGTTATGAGCGTAAGTGTAAAAGGGAAAACTGAATTAAACCCACTTTATTTAAGCAAAGAGAGATGGAAAATGAGATGAAGAGAAGGGTAAGAGAAGAAAAGTTATGTGTTGACGATATTTTAGAGGATCTAATGATAGAAGAAAGAAATTCTGATAATATCTCAGCTCCTTCCTCAGAAAAGGGGAGCAAGGAAGAAGTAAAAAAGAGAAAAACAAGACGAGGAAAAAGAAAAAAAAAGACTCCCACTAAGCTTGAAATTGAAATAGTGGATCTGCTAAAAGAAGTAGAAGATAGCAGGAGTTCAAGCCACCATGAGAGTTGTGCTCACTCTAGCATCTTTAGCTTATGGAAGAGGAAACCACCGGATCCGACTAGTTGATCGTTAGCAAGTCTAGCTAAGGACGTTAAATTAAGCGCTAATTGGGAGGCAACCCAATTAAAAAAAAAAAAAGAATTTTGCGCTACAGTGCGCTGCAGCGGGTAAACTGCACCTCTATGGAAAACCTGCGACGACGCACGGTAGCGAAATTTCTGCTCCAGCGCGCTGCAATGGAAATTCCGTGATAGCGCGCTGTAGCGGAAATTTCGCTACCGCGCGCTGCAGCAGTTTTCTACAGCTGTAGAAATTTTGTTTTTTTTCTCTCTGTATTGGGAACCATGCAGTCAAAAAGTCATGCAATTTGGGTTCCCCGTGCAGTCAAAAGGTGTGGCTGAAAAAGCTGCCCCCCCCCCCCTCACTTAGATCACCACATTTATGGTATGGGGAAGACCCATTGACCATACTCTCTTGCCTTGGATTTCCTTGGCTATAAAAGGGAGGCATGGGGGGGGGGGGGGGTTATCCTTACACCATTCTTAACTCTCCTTCTTCCTCATACTCTTGATCTCTCTAGCTCTCATATCTCACCATGTCTTCTGAAAAGAAAGCCATTCCAAAAAGGGAGGCTGAAGCCTCTTCTTCCGGGGGAACCTTTAATAAGAAAATGATCTCTTCCACTGAGGTCGAGCAGCATTTCTATTCAATCACTTCTCAGCGAAAATTAATCCTGAAGAGGAGTTTCAGCGGTGTCTTACCCGTTCCGGTTGAACGAGTCACCCCTCGAGGATGGGGGCATGGGGAGGGTGGGGTTATCCTTGCACCATTCTTAACTCTCCTTCTTCCTCATACTCTTAATCTCTCTAGCTCTCACATCTCACCATATCTTCCAGAAAGAAAGCCATTCCAAGAAGGGAGGCCTAAGCCTCTTGTTCCGGGGGAACCTTTAATAAGAAAAGGTTCTCTTCCGCTGAGGCCAAGCAGCATTTCTATTCAATCACTTCTCAGCGGAAATTAATCCCGAAGAGGAGTTTCAGCAGCATCTTACCCGTTTCGGTTGAACAAGTTACCCCTCGAGGATGGAGGGAAATGGTGACTAAGATATCCCCCACGTACCCTTCTATTATTTAGGAGATTTATGCAAATGCTATTGATGCAGCCGGACATCGGGTCTTTTTCAGTGGTAAGGGTGTCACCCTTGGGATTGCTCAAATTGAGCAATTCTATGGGCTCAAGGAGGTACATTCTTGCTCTCACTTAGAACTTTTGGAATCTCGCCAAGACCCTCTTGATCTTGTGTCGAAACTCGTCCACGATGACACCGAATGGGATGGAGGATTAGCCAACATTCCTCGTTACGAATTAACGGATACGAGTAGTGCTTATCTAGTCTTCATTTCTAGCTTTATCATGCCTACGAGTCACTTAACGGAAGTGACCCGTGCCCGAGCACTCCTCTTGTGCTCGTTGGTTAGACCGGGCGAGATCCTCATTTTTAACATTATTTTTGAGCAGCTTTAGAAAGCTCTCAAGGGTCCCTGCGCTGCATTGGCCTTCGGGTCTTTGATATCAGGGCTGTGTGAGACCCAAGGGGTCAAGATCCTCTCCTCAGATACCATAATTCCCCCCACTTGCGCCCTTAATCCCTCAAAACTGAATGTCCAAGCAAGCGAGCAGAAGCTGTCCAAGAAAAGAAGGGGAGTGCAGGGGGAAGCATCCATGTCGTCCGGCCAACACCTCACCAATAAGCTTTTGCTGCGTCTCCACAATCAACATGCGGATCTTAGCAAGGCCCTAGCCACCGATATGGGGTTCTTTAAGCAAGAACTTATCCAGCAGCGCCGATTTCAATCCAACTTTCATAAAGCCCTCGGGATGATGTCTGAGGATTGGAGCCCTCAGGGTGGATCGGATCCCTCCATGTTGCTTAGGCCGCGTGTTGGTGCTAAATGTTTTGTTTCATTTTTGCTATGCACGTACCTTGACCTATATTTATTCTAATTGTATTTTTATGACTATCATCCCTACAAAACAGAAAAAAAATACCTTTTTGAGCTTACTCGGTGATGAGTAAGAATTTAAGTATGGGGGTGTGATGAATCCATAAATTATATCTAAAATAAAGAAAAATCTCATACATTTCTGATCCTTAAACTACTCCTAAATCAAATTTTGTCTTTCTTTTCAGGAAAATGGCATCCATAGGAGTTCTAACACATTTATGCAAAAATTCCTATTTTTTTCAAAAAAATTTTTACAAATTATGGCGCTATAGCGCGCTGCAGCGGATTATTTTGCAAATTATGGCGCTATAGCGCGCTGCAGCAGGTCCATTTGCAAAATGCGGGCACGGTAGCGCGCTACAGCGGGTCCAGTTGTGAACCGTGGGCGCATTAGCGCACTGCAGCGAGGCTATTCGCAAATTGAACCGCTACCGCGCGCTGCAGCGGAGCATTTTGCGAAATGCTCCCGCTACAGTGCACTACAGCGGTACGATTTACAAAATGCTAGCGCTACAGCGCACTGCAGCGGGTCACTTTGCGAAATCTGGATGCGGTAGGGCGTGGCAGCGGAACACTTAGCAAAATTTGCTGGCACCTTTGTGCGCCGCAGCGCGCCGCAATGTGCTACAGATTATGTAAGGAATAGGCACATATATATATATAATGCAGTAAGTAAAAGTACTAAAAGAAAAGTCTAATCTTAAATATGCTGATGATCACATGACATGTGTTGATTTAAAATAGTAAATTTAAAAATGGTACATATCGTAAACAGTAAAATCTAGCATCTTATAAATATGTATAAGTGAGCATATATGAAAAGAAATATAGCTGACTAAAATAGTATGCATCAATAATATAGTAAATAGTAAAATGAAATTGAAACAAGTATGTATAACATACTGAGTAATTTAACTAGGAATAGACTCAAATTGAACATCAATTAGTTAAATTATGACTTAACTAGGGTTAAAAGTATTTTGGTTATTTCTAACTTTTCTAGGGTTTAGAACTTAAATTTTATTTTAGATTATTGTTGACATTGAAAATTTAAGCTATCTAGAACTTTGAATTTTTGGATTTGGAGTCTAATTGACTAAGATATGGCTAAAATAAGATCTAAGGTTTTATGGGTAATTAGTGAGGATCCTAAAAGTCATTAAGCAAACCATTGATCAAATAGCAAGGTTAATACTATCAAGGTGTTTCTAATGTTCTTTTAATCACTTTAAGCTCCATATTGGCTATGCTTGGGTCACTAGGTACAAAATTATGAGGGTTCAAAGTTTTGGTACAAGTGAGAGGATGTCTTAAATTTCATTATGTTATCTAGGCACCCTATGAGAAATCTAATACTACCAGAATATTCCTCTTATTTTTTTGATTAAAATGAGATATAACTTTAATATATTTAGGTTATTAAATATAAAGTTATGAGTATTTAAAGTTTGGCATTTAATCTAATTAAATTAATTAAACTACTATTAATTAATATATAATTGAATTTATATAATAATTACAGAAAAGATAAAATAATTTAAAATGGCGGCAGGTTGACAGAGCGCAGAGGGAAAAAGTGGGACCCACGGGAACGCGTGGCACCTTCTGGCTGGGTGAGCATACATTGGAGGGGCTCACTGTTGACGTGGAGAGGACACATGGCCCATCTTAGGGCACGCAGCACCCATGCACAGGCTGCGGAGGCCGCTAATGGAATCCACGAGCCCAACAGAGCTGATGTGTGTGGGGCCCATGACAGCAGTAACGGCAGCAGAAGCGACCCACTGTTACAGGTCGGGCCCAGGTCGACCCGACCCAACCCGGAATCCTTTCGCCTTCACAGTGGGGTCCCAAGGGGAGCCGCTAGGGCAACCAATTTCGGTAGCTTACAGGTGACGGTGGTTGTCAAGTCGACCACTGCTGGAAAGGTCTCAAAGGGATCTACTGGTTTACATCTGGATCAAAACCTAAGGATGACTCTATTCCTGGCTAATACAAACCCTAGCATCCTAGGCTCGGGCGGGCCAATTACTAATGTTTTGAACTGCTCATGAGTCAGCAAATACACCCTATCAAGCTCACCGGAGTTCAATCATACCGGTTGATTGACAATCGGCAATACAAAATAGAGATTCAAAAGTAGCATCAGGCATTTGCATAAGGAAAAGAGGAGGATTTGAAGGAACCTCAGTGAACGGTTCGAGGTTCTTAGGGTTTGGTGAAGACGGCCTCCAGAGCACTTCAGAAGAATTCGGTGAGACTATGCGGGCTTCGGGCACGCAGAGGCTAAAACGAAGCTCGACGGACTCGCCGAGGATGCTTCCACACGCAGTGACAGGCCAACCCGGCGGCACCCTATCTTTGCGAGCCACGCAGAGGGACGAAGGAGATGATGGCTGAGCATCATCCAATCTCGGATCGGACGGCTCTGATCTACCGTTTGATCCAACATATCTTGGGCTAAGCTTTCCAGAAACTCCAAAATGGTAGATACCTTTCATAGGACTAACTTTTAAGTATACTAGATCTCCTTCTTGGAATTTGAGGGGACGATGACGGGCATCGTGGTACTTGCTCTGCCTATCTTGAGCTATTTTGATACTTTGTTAGATGAGTATTACCATTTTTATTTGTTTCTTCTACCATATCATAGCCATAAAGCTGAACATCTCTTGTTTTAGACCATGCTATAGGAGTAGAACACTTTCTACCATATAGAGCTTCGTATGGAGCTATTTTGATGCTTGCCTAGAAACTGTTGTTATAAGTAAATTTAACTAAATGGATGTGGTCTTCCCAAGATCCCGAGAAATCTAACATGCAGAGATAGAGCGGATCTTTCAAAACTTGATTAACTCTCTCTGTTTGACCATCTATATGTGGATGAAAGGCTGTGCTCATTGCCAAAGTAGTGCCTAAATCCTGATGCACAGCCTGCCAAAATTTAGATGTAAAATAGCTGTCTCTATCAGACACGATAGTTTTGGGAATCCCATACAACCTGACCATCTCTCTGATATACAATTTTGCTAGCTTCTCGATGGAGTCAGTTTGACAAATTTTAATGAAATGCACAAACTTGATCAATTGATTTACTATCACCCATATTGCATCGGCTCCTGACCTAACATGGGGCAAACCCATGATAAAGTCCATAGAGATATCTGACCATTTCCATTCGGGAATTTCTAATGAGTGCAGCAAACCACCTAGTTTCTGATGTTCTACCTTGACTAGACAGCACACATGGCAAATGGCAATAAATTATGCTACACTCTTCTTCATTCCTGGCCACCAGAATGATAACTTTAGATACTGATACATTTTCAAACTTTCTAGGTTCACTTAATATCCTAAATTGTGGCCTTCGATTAGCACCTCATGATGCATAGATTTAGGGATCCACAAACGATCCCCTTGATAGATGGAACCCTTAAGAAAGCGGAGATCAGTATGGCGACCACTCTCAATGGCTTGTTTAAAGTTTAGATACTCATCATCTTTGGTTTGTGAAATGGATACATCTCCATGGAAAGTGGGTTCCACATTACTCATTGAGATTATTGTACTCAATAGGTCACCACGCGCTGATTTAATGTCCATCTTTTGTAACTCTTCTTCCAATGGACTTTTAGAGATAAGTATATTTAGGGTAGTATGACAGCTCAAAGAATCAACTAGAACATTCATCGAACCAGGATGATACCGAATGTCAAGGTCATAGTCACTGAATGGTACTAACCACCTTCTCTGTCTACAATTCAACTCCCTTGAGTGAATATATACTTAAGGATTTGGTGATCAGTGAAGATTGAGCACTAAATTCCATATAGGTAATGGCGCTAAATCTTTAGGGCGAACACTACAGCAGCTAATTCGAGGTCATGGGCAGCATAGTTCCGTTCGTGGGTCTTCAGTTGTCAGGAAGCATAGGCCATAACCTTCCCTTCCTGCATTAACACAGCTCCCAAACCTATGCTAGAGGCGTCGATGTAGATTTGGTAGTTCACTCCTTCTTTAGAAAGAACTAGGATGGGGCAGCTGTAAGCGCATCTTTTAATGCTTTGGATGCTTTTTTACAAGCGGGTGACCATTCAAATGGTACAGCCTTCTGGGTGAGTTTGGTGAAAGGAGAGGTTATTTGAGAGAAGCCTTTCATGAACTTCTATAATAACCTGCCAAACCCAAGAAGCTTCTGATTTCTGTCACTGACTTAGCTTACACCCATTCTTAGATAGCACTAACCTTGTTCTGATCTACTTTGATCCCTTGAGCATCTACTATGTGGCCTAAGAAGGCGACAGAATCAAGCCAAAATTCACACTTTGAGTACTTGGCATACAATTGGTGGCTTCTTAGTTCTTCCAATACTGCCCTGAGATGACATTCGTGTTCCTTCTTCATCTTAGAGTATATAAGAATGTCATCTATGAAGACGAAGCTAAATTTGTCGAGGTAGGGCTTTAAGATACGTTACATTAAGTCCATGAATATTGAAGGCACATTTGTCAATCAGAATGACATTATTAGAAACTCATAGTGGCCATATCTGGTCCTAAAGGTAGTCTTTACTATGTCAGAATCTTTCACCTGCAGCTGGTGGTATCTTGATCGCAGATCGATCTTCGTGAACACTTTTGCTCCAGCCAATTGATCGAATAAATCATCAATGCGAGGCAGTGGGTCTTTCTATTTTATGGTCACTTTATTTAACTCTCTATAATCAATGCACATCTGTATTGACCCATTCTTCTTCTTAACAAATAACACTAGGGCTCCCCATGGGGATGAACTAGGCCTAATAAGACCTTTCTCCAATAGCTCCAGTAGTTGTTTGTTCAATTCTTATAATTCCTTAGGTTCCATTTGATAAGGAGTTTTAAAGATTGGTTGGGTTCTTGGAATAATGTCGATTGCAAATTTTACTTCCCGTGTAGGTGGAAGACCAGGTAGGTCTTCAGGAAAGACATCGACGAATTCACAAATGAAAGGAATTTTGGATAAGGGATTGTCTTCCTTCTTCTCTCCTAGTATTGTTACTAGGAAGGCACTACAACCTTTACTTACTAACCTTTTGGCTTTGATAGCATTGATCAAAGAAGCCCTTGTACTGAAGTTCCCAACAAATGACTTTGCTTGTCTACCATCACCCAAGGTGATCTTTTTCTTCTAGCAATTGATAGTGGCGTCGTGTTAACTTAGCCAATTCATTCCCAATATAACATCGAAATTTTCTATTGGCAAAACTACAAGCTTGGCTTCAAATTCTATTTCCCCAATAGGGATTTGTATCTTGCAAAACTGATGAGCTGGCAACTGAGCTCTGGATAGTAGTCCTACGTTTAGAGGACGCACTAGATGGTATAGTGGCAAGTTGAGAGATTTTGTCCAACTCTTAGAAATAAAGGAGTGACTAGCTCCAGAGTCAAATAAGATGCTATAGGGCTTATTATTTATATAGATTGTACCTAATTATAAATGCAGTAATTTACTAGGTACATTAAGCAAGTAATACTAAAATTTGGATTGGTTCAGAAGTGTGTACCTGACACCACATTATTATCTTTTGCTGCCTCAGTAGGAGTAAGAGCATAAACACGTGTAGGACCAGCAGGTTATTTGTTACAAGGTTGCCGGATAAGTAGTCTCGAAGCATTTGGACGCATGACAATGGCTATCTCACACCGTTGACTAGAAGGAGGAGGTGGCAGTGCTGGGCGGACTGTCGCAGGCTTTTGGAACAAATCAAAGACTTATTTAGAGTGATTGATTTGGTCACCATCGATAGTATCAGTGTAGTTGCACTGATAGTAGGTGTGACCCGACCTCCTGCAATTGAAGCAATTTCCAGTCCTATGGTAGCAGCGTCCATATGGATGGGGACGAGTGCAACCATCGAAGATATATGCCGATGAGATTCCTACTCTGATTTGACATACCCTAGCCCTTATAGGGCTCTCGCGCTGAGATGTGATCATTCCATAGCTGCACTTAGGTTCAAATGCTTCATCGAGTTCTACCATTTTGGCAGATTCAAGAAGTTTCACAAAGTTGGTTGAGCAGTGGGAAACGACTTGCCTCCGGATGGAGGCCCATAATCCACTCCAAATCAATGGCAACGATTGGATTCTGTGAGCATAAGGTTAGAAGCAAACCTTGATAAATGCTGGAATTCAGACTCATACGTAGAAACTAAGCGGTTTCTTGCTGCAGCTTAAGGAATTAATCTGCCATTGTATGCCTAGTAGAAGCGTGGATTTACTAGGTCTAGAATGCCTCTATAAATTCATCCCAAGATATTTCTTCCAGCTCTAAGTCTGCGAATAGTGTATGGAGGATGTTATCCCACCAATATTCTACCTCATTTTGTAGGAGATGAGTCCTCAGATGGATTACTTCAGAATCTGGACACTTGATGCTAATGAGGTTCTTCTCCACCTTTTTTATCCAATTTGCTTTATCGATTGCGGAGAGACTTCCATCAAAGGTGGGAGGTCTGAGGTGCAGAAATCTATGCAGTAGTCCATCAGCAGATTGAACATGATGCTGGAATGAGTAGCGAGGGGCTATGGTGGTTTCAGTGTTTGAGCGACTCTGGCTCATTTGAGCTGTTAATAGTCGCTCCATACGCTCTACCTGTCGAACTTGTAACTTGGTCGCTCTTGGCCTATTTATTATGAGAGTCCACCATGATCTTGACCGCCTCTAGCAAGGCATTTACCTCACTAGAGGAACTGCCAGAGGTGGTGGGAGAAGAGCTCTATCCAGGATTCATGGTCGTACAAATCTGAGTTTTATAAAACAATAGCCCAATTCAAAGTTTTGAGAAGATCAATATGATCAATCTATTATTCATTCAAAATTAAGATACATGATGTAGGAGGATAAAATAGATAGCATACAAATGAAGGCTAAGACATCTAACCGATATATTTGGCGGTAAAAGCGTGGCGGAAGTCTTCATAGTGGCCTCCCTCTGCTTTCCTTCACGCCTATGGGTGAGTGCCCATAAGGTGACATTCCACCATTCCTCGGCTTCGTCTTGTAGGAGAAGAGATACAATGGAGACTCTAATGTCGTCTGGGCAATCAATAGCTTCAAACACGAAGCCTGCCCATTTGAGCCACTCCTTAGCTAAAATTGGAAGGTCAAACCCCTGAAAGCGACGTGTTGAAGTAGTCTATCTAGCACTCAGACTTTAGGCTCCAATACTCCCTGTGCGTACTTTTCGTATCGTTAATGGAATTGGGAGACATACTCCCACATAGCCTCATATTGCCAGTGATACCACCAAAATATCATCTTTGAGTGTCTAACGATTTCATATGTTAAATTGGTTTACTTATATCTTAGTCTATGTTCTTTGAGCATTTTATCTTAAATATGTATGTATTTCTCATTCTTATACCTCTTTATTCTGAGCAGGATATTGTGGTAACTTGGATGTAAAACTCTAATGCTTTTGTTTAGTGACTGTCTTGGTCAGAATAATCATTCATTAGGTAGAGAGGAATGTAAATTCCAATCTGACACCTTATGAAATTCTCTGATACCAACCTGTGGCGCCCCGCTCCTTAACCCACAATCATTAGATTAAGGAGTGGACTGTCACTTTGACAAATCCCTTACTTAAGATTGGATTAGGTATTAACCCTAATCCATTAGTAAGGAATAGATAAGCCACTGCATTCATGCCTTAAACTCAATCACTAAGCGAATACAGATCAGAGAGCGGAAGTAAAGTAAAACATGTATACATCCAAATCATCACAATAAAAAAGAAAAGGGCAACATATAGCTCAGAATATAAAGTACAGTAAATAAAAACACAGACAAGGTACTCATATTATTAAAGCATTTAAATGATTAGTTTAAAAGAACTGAAATAAAATCTCTCGTCCTCACAGAAAGCTAAAAAAAGAACTATGCAACGTCTGGCTCTCTTGGTTGATTCTCCTCTTCAATAAATGGCTCTCCTCTTCAGCAACCAGCTCCTCAAACCTATCTGAACCTGACATTATCAGTTTCACAATACCAGGGCCCCAACCAATAAAAGAAAATCTTATTAGACAGTTGTCTAAGTATATTTTAGGCTGAATATCTTACATAAATTATTAATGTCACCATTTACATATACAGACTAAAATAACTGTATAACATAGGAGCAGTAAGCATACAAGGAACATGACAAGTTATAAATACAATATTTATAACTAAGCAGGAATTGAGGCAAAAGGCACACCTCAAGCAAACTAAGCAAGGAATACATATATAATGCGGTAAGTAAAAGTACTGAAAGAAAAGTCTAATCCTAAACATAATGATGATCACATAACATATGCTGATTTAAAATAGTAAATTTGAAAATGGTACATATAGTAAGTAGTAAATTTTAGCATCCTATAAATATATATAAGTGAGCAGGTCAGCAAAATATAGCTGGCAAAAATAGCATGCATCAATAAAACAGTAAACGATAATTGAAACTGAAACAGGTGTGTAAAGTTGCCATATCTAAAAATTGGCCAATCAGGCCCAAACAGAAGTTCCCAAAGCCTTTCTGGGCTGGGGCAGACAGAACAAAATAGCAGGACTAAAGAGGCAATAAATACAAATGCATAATCTCTTAGTTATTTTACATTTGTTTCTGTGGACATGTCTAGAAATAACTGAGGATTCAAGCACATCTACAAGACTAAACGGGTTCCAAGCCTAGCACACACTCCTCAATGAGTAATATTAAGCATCCTTATTACTCCTTACCCATGTCCATTAGTGTAAATATGCACAAGAACCTACTAGAATATAACTGAATCTAAGGCAACGGTTATCCTAATTATTCTATGTTTTCATTTCATGCATAAAGTTTTCTTATGTGACATGTCCAAGGGATTAAGCACAAGATACAAGGAATGCGTAGCACAAATAAATCAAGTAGAAAGCAAGGGACACTTCTATCCATGGTGACATTGTTATTATCTAATTAGATCTCCAATTCCTACTATTGAGTGTAACTTAGAAATACGGCCTTATAAATTACAAAATATTAGGACTAGCTAGGTCCTAATATGAATAAACCAATGTCGACTATGTAGGTTAAATAATAAATTAGTATGACCTAATTAATGAATTTAGTCATTCTACACTAAAAGTTGACCAAAATCCACTAAGCTAGAGATTATGGACTAAATACCATGAGCTTGGGCTTAATCACATAATCCCAAAGGTAAAGTCTAAGGGTCTAAGGTTTCAATTCTAAGTGAACTAATGATTGAGGAGAATCATCCTATTATGCTTGACTTTGCTTAATAGGATTTACCTCAGTTGCCTGATGCTTCCGAAGCTTTTGTAAGAAGGTTTAGCACCCAAAGTTCTTTGATTAACATAATCAAAGTAGAGAAATTAGTAAATAAGGGTTTCATAACATTTATCTGGTGCAATAATGTTCTCAAAGTTTGATCTGAGATCTAGATATCACTAGATGCGAGTAGGAGATACAAATATTGAGAAAACAGCATTCCATACTCGCTATGAACCCTATAAATTCCTCATGATGTCCTTTGGACTTACAAATGCACCTTCAATCTTTATGGACTTGATGCAATGAGTCCTAAATCCCTATTTGGATAAATTTATTATTATCTTTATTGATGATATTCTCATCTATTCCGAAACCCTAAAAGATCATAAAAATCACTTAAGCTCAGTATAGGAAATCTTGCGTGTTCATGAGTTATACGCAAAATTCTCTAAGTGCAAATTTTGGTAAATTTCTGTAGCTTTCTTGGGGAATGTAATGGATGCCAAAGTAATTTACATTGATCAGCAAAAGATTAGCGCCATTCAAGATTGGGTACAGCCCAAGTGAGTTACAGATATAAGAAGCTTTTTGGGATTGGCTGGACACTATAGAAAATTTGTCAAAGGCTTCTCTCAGATCGCCTCACCTTTAACCATATTGACTCAGAAAGTCGTACCTTTCATTCGGAGTCTTGAATGCGAATAAGCATTCCAAACCCTAAAAGATTCACTCTCACCGCTCTAGTGCTTGTTCAGCCTAAAGAAGGTTTGAATTATTAGGTATACACCGATGCCTCAGAATTTGTTTAGGTTATGTATTAATGCAAGAGGGTAAGGTACTCATCAATTAAAATCTCATGAAATGAACTACACCGTTCATGACCTTGAACTTGCTGCGATAATTTTTGCATTAAAAATTTGGCATCATTACTTATGTGGAGTTCAATGTTTTATTTTCACTGATCATTAGAGCTTGAAGTATATCTTCACTCAGCAAGAATTGAACTGCCAATATAAGTGGTTGGAACTCATTAGCGATTATGATCTAGATATCCATTATCATCTAGGAAAAACAAACATGGTAGCAGACGCTCTTAGCCATCATGCTACGCTTATAGTAATGATTACCAATTTAAATATCAAGCCAGTCCATGGAGATATGTTGAGTGAAATGATATCAATGAGTAATGTGGAACCCACCTTCCACAGGGATGTCTCCATATCTTAAACATAAGATGAAAATTATTTGATCTTCAAGCAAGTAATCGAAAGTGGCTATCAATTAGATCTATGATTTTATAATTGTGTTATCAATCAAGTCCATCATTTATGGATTCCTAAATCTCTGCATCATGAAGTACTTATAGAAGGCCATAACTTAGGATATGCAATTCACCCCAAATGCTCTAAAATGTATCAAGACCTAAAGCAATCTTTTTGGTGGCCTAGGATGAAGAAGAGCATAGCTCATTTTGTAGCTAAGTGCCACGCTTGCAATTTGGTTAAGGTCAAGCATCAAAAGCCTGGCAATCTGCTTCATCCTCTTAAAATTCTCGAGTGGAAGCGGTTTGATGACTCTTTGGATTTCCTTATGAGATTGCCTCATGAAAATTATAGAGCTGATGCTATATAGGATATAGTTGACCAATCAACAAATTCTGCACACTTCATTCACATTCATCAAATAGATTCAATTGAAAAGCTCTCCAAGCTTTATGTTAAGGAGATTATCAAGCTGCATGGAATCCCTATGTCGATAGTCTGACAAAGACAATAGATTTACTTCTAAATTCTGGAAAGCAGTACACCAAGATCTGGGGACCACCCTAGCAATGAGTACAACTTTTCATCCGTAAATGAATGGTCAGACCAAGCAAGTAAATCAAATTCTTGAAGATCTGCTTAGATTATATAATCTTGATTTTGCTAGTTCTTGGGAAGATCACCTTCCATTGGTGGAGTTTACATATAGCAATAGTCTTCAGGCCAACATAAATATGGCTCCTTATGGAGCCTTATATGGCAAAAAATGCAATACTCCTTTAGCATGGTCTGAATTGGGAAGTGTTCAGTTGTATGGATCAGAATTTGTTGAAGAGACTAATAAGAAGATTTAGTTAATTCAACAGAGGATTCATACAACCCAGGATCATCAAAGCAAGTACCATGATATTCACCACTATTCTATAAAGTTTAATGATGGAGATTTTTCCTATTTAAAACTCAGTCCAATGAAAAGAGTTTTAAGATTTGGCATAGCAGGAAAACTCAGTCCCCATTATGTCAAACCTTTTGAGGTACCAGCTAAGGTAGAATCTTCCACCTACTGATTGTATCTTCCTAATGACTTTGCAGTCATTCCCAATGTGTTCCATGTATCTTCATTGAGAAAATGCCTCAGGGACCTCTCTCATTTGGTTCTGTTCCTAGAAATAGAAGTCCAACCTGATTTATCTAATACTAAAGAACCAATCCGAGTCTTGGCCTACGATCAAAACTAGCTGAGGAACCGCTCTATTTACATGGTCAAGATTCAATGAAAGAATCGATTGCAAGGTGAAGCTACTTGGGAAAAGGAGGCAGACATGCACCATAATATCCAAATCTCTTTAACCCAGTGTAACAGCCCAAACTCTTAAGCACCAAGGGTATTGTCCGCTTTGGCCAGAAAGGCCTCACGGTTTTGCCCTCAGAAGATAACTTCCCAGTAGGTCACCCATCCTGGGAGTGCTCCCACCTGAGCACGCTTAATTTTGGAGTTCTTATCAGGAATTCCACCGTTATCTGAAAAGGCGCCTTGATGTTTAAGAGTTTCACTTATTACTACTTAAGTGGGTCATCACAATCTCCCCAACTTAAGTAACTGACGTCCTCGTTAATATCCACACACAGATCCAAGAACCATCCACTGGGTAGATAGGACTAGAGGTGACCCCTACAGGCGCAAAAGGTACCCACAACCATGTAGTACCTTAACCATCATGGGTTCAAGAGGCTGCTCACATGAAGTGGTACTTTGCCCTATATGGCACTTAGCTCCTATCTGACACCCTATGGTTTTGCTCTGATACCATTTGTAACAGCCCAAACTCTTAAGCACCAAGGTATTGTCCGCTTTGGCCAGAAAGGCCTCACGATTTTGCCCTCAGAAGATAACTTCCTAGTAGGTCACCCATCCGGGAGTGCTCCCACCTGAGCACGCTTAACTTTGGAGTTCTTATCAGGAACTCCACCGTTATCTAAAAAGGTGCCTCGATATTTAAGAGTTTCACTTATGACTACTTAAGTGGTCATCACACCCAGGTAGTTCCTTAACTCCCCATCCTTTCAATTTATTTTCCTAAATTCTTATATTATTCTTTCCACTTGAATGATGTAAAGGATGACATTATTCTTAAGTGGGGGAGTCTATAACAACCCAGGTTATTATTTAGGTTAATTAGGACTAAAGCAAGTCTTGATTTTGATTCTAGTACTCTAATTAAGTCATTAGGAGTTCACCATAAAGACCTAGTTCAAATTATGAGTCAAACTGATCAAATCCTAATTTGGGAATTTTAGGAACCCTGGAAATTGACCAAATTATATTGACCTCAAATCAAAAATCCAACTTCGCCATTGCGCTCATCACCTCAAGGAATTTCAGCTCAATCTAATGGCTCTCGTGTCATTGTCCCCATCGCCCATGCGTGGCAAGTGAGGGCTACACGCGATACATCTTTCGCCAGATGCCACCTTCACCGCAAATTACTGCCGCTCCAGAGCCTAATTAAATCCATCAATGATTCCTTAGTCTTAGTTTGAGAAGATCAGAGCTCCCCAAAAGCAAATTGTTCCACTGAGGCATCATCTTGAATCATCCAAAGATCATTGACAGTTCAATTAGGTACTCCAGATCCCATTCTTTTCTTCACTCATAATGTGCAATAACATTTCAAAACCTTATTTCATAGGCTGGATTATCGAATGAACGGCCCCGATCGATCTCAACTGAGGTCAATCGAGAGAATTCAAGGTTTTGTATAAAGTGGTCCACAATTGCGTCGGTCTCGTTCCGCTCCTCGAACCCTAAATATCTAGGGCTAATGTTTATCGCGATGTCAGATCATCTCAAGCCCTTATGTTGCCACAATTAGGTCAAGCTCATTGAGCTCTTTCTAATGGCATGCGGGCCGGTCTTCACTGTCGAAAGGAGGATCATCCGAATCAAAGCCCTAATTCCTCCTTCTCGGCTTCGTCCTAAGAGTCGAGGTTTTGGGTCGGGCCGGGGTGACCTGGGCCCAAGCCGGCTTGCGTCGGCTCAACATGTGGCCATTTGTAGTTGTCGCAACCGTTTCAAGTGTGTCCCACCTGCGCTAATGTCATCTTCTGAAATCTACGCAGTGGGTCCCCCAATCATTCCAATTGCTGGATTCGACACCTGCAGGTCCCGCTAGTCTAGTTGGCTGCGTCCGTGGGTCCCACATACATTTTATTCTATTAATCAGCTACTTAATTAAACCTAATTTATTTAGTTTAATTTAATTTAAATTATAGAACTTTAAACAACCATATTTTGAAATATAATAATCCAAATGCCTTGATGTTACATGTCATTTCAATCAAAAAATGAGAGGAACATTTTGGCACTATCAATTTTCCAATTGGTTATGTATTTCACCTAATGACATTTAGAATCCCTAAAACTTCAAACTGTCATTTCTTTGCACCTCGTGATCCAAACATAGTCAATATGTGTAACAACCCATGTTGTTACTTTGCTCGATTAAGACTAATCTAAGTCTTAATTAAGGTTCTAAGTCACTAATTAAGTGATTTGAAACTCATCTCTAAAACCTTAGTCAAATTTAAAGTCAACAAAGTCAAATCTGGAATTTTGGAAAATCCCAAACCCTAGAAGGTTGACTTTTTATCTAGACCTCAAATTGAAAATCCGACTTCGCCATTGTATTCAGAACACCCAAATTAGCTAGGGGTGAAATTTTGGAGGCATTTAGAAGTCGTTGATTTTTCGTCGAATATTTTAATATTATTTAAATTCCCCAAATAATCAAGTAAATAAATACTCGTCGAAATAAAAATCCGAGTGCGCCATTGCGTTCCTCACCCTTTAATTAGCTAAGGGTGATTCATTGAAAATTTTTGGGATGCATTTAATAGGGTAAATTGAATTAATTATAGCTGTGTAATTTTAATTAAATAATTATTTAATTAATTAAAGTTAACGGCTGCCGTCTCCTTCATATCTCCGCCGTTTGAAATCCCTCACGCCGTTCCGCTATCTATTTAGCCGAACCACACTCCATCTGAGCCGTCAATTTGATTTCAGCGCGAGATCAGACGATCGATGGCCATCGTCCTCATCGCTCAGCGCGTGTCGCGCTGAGCTCGCGATCTGTCTGCCTCCCGCGAACGCGTGGCCTCACTCACCATTGAAGAAGCCTTCGGTGAGTCTTCATTTAATACTGAGGCTTATCTTCTCTTCGGGTTTCACATTTTGAACCGTTCGAGTATCGAAGGAGCTCTTCAGGCGACTTTAGCGATTCCAGCCGTTCAACTAAGGTACACTCCCATCCCTCAAATCCTTAATTATTTCACATGATATCGATTTCGTTTATCTATTCCAAGAGCTTGATTGACTATCCATAGCATTTGATTGTCGAAATCGAATCTAGATTGGTATAAATCGCAAATTTGTCTACAGTACTAAACAGTATATTTTCTTAAATCACCGAACCCTAAAAATTAGGGTTGACCTTAGACGGAGGTACAGACATTCTCTCTTTGTAGCCCGCATGTCATTAGGAAGCCCTTCTCATGTGCTTTTCAATGATATGCGGGATGAGTTCAGTTGCTGCCGATTTGACCTCCAAAGTCCCTGCCCTAAATGTTCGACCTCGGGATCGTTGGAGAAGACGAACTTTTGGATCGGGCCGGGTCGACCCGGGCCCGACCCGCGCCCGTCGACCGCGGTTCTGGCATGCGAGACCCGCTCGACACGTGGCTCCCCATCGTGCGGACACGTGTACATGGGTCACACGTGCATCAAATTTTGTCTGCTCAAATCAATGCGGTGGGCCCCGCCGTCGTCTCATCAACCTACCACAGCGCGACACGTGGCCTTCTACTGTCGCTGTTCGAATGCTCGGGCCCACCACCTGCAGAAAATCAATAATAAATTATATATAAGTATTAGAAAATATATTAAATAAAATCTATTAACTTAACCAATTAATCAAATTCAATTTAATTAAACACATTTAATTAATTTAATCTCACCACTTAAAACATTATCATCTTAATAAATATAAGTCCAAACATAGCAAATAGATATACCATTGGATTCAGAAAATCATAAGGAAAATTATGAGACTATCAATTTTTATTTTGGATAAATATTTAACATAGTAAAATTTAGGGGTATTAATTAGGGTAAAATATGTTACAAATTTTCATTCAAACTATAACTTTCTACCCAATAACCCAAACATACCCAATATGGGTCTTAAAGTGATCAGCAAACCCTAAGGATTATTTTGGTAGTATTCATCTTGCTGTTTGGATTAGGATTTGGCTAATCACTTTTAAACCTAACCCTAATTACCCTAATTAGACCTAGATCTTCAATTGACCATAACTTGGTCAATTTAGCTTCGAATTTGATGATCCAAAGGTCCATTTAGATCAGAAAAACCTAATTAACAATAATAAGTAAAAATATTTTAGATCCAACGATTAGATTTGCTAATCACCCTTAATTACTCTAGATCTTGATTAGTGAATATTAGCCAATCTAGTAATCCAATTTGAATGATTTATGTTTTAGAGGACTCCTAGAACCATTTAGAATCTATCTGTAAGGTTGGATTAGTGTTTAAGTGATTAATTTTGCTAATCACTCACTAATCACTCTAAACCCTAATTAGATCATAACTTAGCCAAATTATGTCCAAATTGAGCCTACCACATGTCATTATGATCAGTGGACTATTTGTAAACCATAGCCACTGATTTTGTTTAATTTGGACACTAATTAGCAAAGTTAGGATTTTGACCCATAATTTAGGATTCCTTTAATCACCTTTTAACCCTAAATCTTGCATTGGCCATAACTTGGCCAATACTTATCAGAATTTAGCAAATTTAGATTCTATGGAAAACTTAAGCAGTAAAAAACAATAATCTGAAAGAAAATTTAACTTTTATTTAGCCAAATTACTAAATTTCCCTTATGAGTCAAATTTACTAATTTGATCTCATATGGCTTAATAATTACCCAAAATTAATTTAGTTGCTGTCTAATCTTATATTAGACAATAAGAAGCACTTTCCAAAAGAAAATTTCAGAATTTAAGTCCTAGATCAAAAGTTGATCTTTTGAACCCTTAAGTAGGGGCAAAATGGTCATTTTGCCCAAATTTAGGGTTTAGCCTTTAAAAACCCTAATTTCAATTTCTAATCACTAAAATCAGTAAATAGAATGATTTAGAACTGAAATTAATCAAATTCAAGTCTAAATTAGATTTTGTTTAAAATCTCAAAATTTGCTCCTTAAAATTCTTAAGTAAATTGTGAGTGTTCTTCTTTCCTTAATCACTCTTAGATCATACCTTAGGTCTTATAACATTAGTTAGGATGTGTGTCTTGAGAGATACTCTTAGTAATTAAGAGCCTTATTTCCTAAGAATAGGAATAGATCTTAAGTAAGAATTCATCTATTGAGTAAATTGGGTTACTCAATTAGGTGAAACCTTGAGTTTTCTAGTTTATAGATTTTCTTAGTTTATTAAATAATTATTTGATCTTTAAACTTTAGAACTAAGAATAGAGATCCATCCTAATGAAATTAATTTATCATTAGGATTTGCCTTAACCTAATCTGTGAGATTTGGGTTCTAAACCTTAGACCCTTAGATTATACCTTTAGATTAAGTGGTTAGACCCCATCATCTGGAGTCTAATTCTTAATCTTTTCACCTTGATTTGGCTAATCAAGATGAGGTTGGGATGAATTAAAATACAAAACTAGGTCGATGATTTATTCACTTTAACCAAATAGTCGTCTTTTGATTAAGTTATAATTAGGACTTGGCCAGTCCTAATTATTTTCAACTAGTAGGATTCGTGATTCTAAGTTACAGAATGTGTAAGAATTGATGATTCTGAAACTTATGTAACCTAGAGTAGATAGAAAGCATAAAGTAGATGACAATGGATATCACCTGTGTTTTAGATAGAGTTTCTTGCTCATTTTGATTTTGATGCTTCGCATTCCTTGATTTTGAAGCCTTATACCTTGAACATATATTATGTACTTAAGATATTTGATAAATATCTTATGTTAATTTGGAACATTCATAAGCAGCATTGTGTTTTCATTTCATAAGTGGTTTGTAAGGTGTAGCTTGATTAGTATACCTCTTCGATCAACTCATTCGGGGTCGGCAACCTTTCGAGGGTTTAATGTCTGACAGTCTATTGGCCATGCCTAGTCCGAGTGATAGGATGGATAGACTCTCACCCTACTGACTATAGAGTCAGGATTCTGATATGGATATACTAATTCAAGTACACTTACATTCAGTTATGTCTTAGATCATCAGGCTAAGAGTTTTCAGTGATGTTCAGTTCAGAGTTTCTTAGCTCATCAGGCTAAGATTTGCTGTATATGTGTTCAGTTTAGGTGACTTAGATAGTCAATGTAGTTTCAGTTTACAGTTACTATTTTACTAGCGTATTCTACATCTCAGCATTGTTTTACTTACAGTTTTCCTGCACTATATAGGATGCTAGTTTTTCTTACTGTTTTCATATGCTCACATAGTATGTTAGTGTTTTCAGTTTTATAATGTTCAAATTATGTATGTCACCTAGCATATTCTGTTTGATCATAAGCATATTTAGGTTGTTCTTTTCTTATAGTTTTACTTTTCTTTTACTTACCTATCTTTGTTGCAGTTGCTTGGAGGAGATATGTATTACTTCCTAGTTGTTTTAGTTATAAACTGTTTGTTTATAACTTTATGCTGTTCTTTTGTACGCTTTTCTGCACCTATTTTGCTCAGTTCTGTTTTTATGGTGATATCTATTTAACTTAATAAAATTGTTTGCCCTAAAATGTGCTTAGACAATAGTCTAACAAGTTTTTCTTTTATTGGCTGGGGCCCTACCATTATAAAACTGATAATGGTAGGTTCTGAGTTTATTGGAGCAGCTGATCCAGTGGAGTGCTTGCCATTGGAGGAGGAGCCCGTTCCTGAAGATCTGTAGTTTTAGTTTTCTTTCTTCCAGTGAGATTGAGAGTTTCCTTTCAGTTCTTTTAAACTTATTAAATTGTTGTAATAATACAGGTTTATATTTCTCTTTCAGTACTTCACTTATTCTGTATTATTGTATTTATACTGTATTGGATGGATGTTATGTTTTATGCTTCCGCACTCTGAGTTTCTTGTATGATCATTTAGTGATAAATTCTGGGATGAATGGCAAAGTCCTTATTTAAGTTGGATTAGAATATGTGTCTAATTCAATTCTAAGTGGGGACATTGTCATTTGGTGACCCCTCCACCGTAATCATGTTAACTTAAGGGTTAACAGGACCACGGCAGGGCAGGGCCGCCACAATATGGGTCTCATTTTAATTAGGAAATCATTAAGAATATTTATATAGTATTAATGTTGCTATTTTGTGTATGATTTGGCTAATGACTTTTGGGCAACCTCACTAATTACCCTATTTGACCTAGAAATTTAATTGGCCATAACTTAGCCAATTTAGCTCCAAATTAGGGCATCCAATATATCAATTTGATTAGGAAGACCTAATTAACAGTAAACTATAAGAAAATTTAGGTTTTGATGCATTGATTTCCTAATTTGCCCTAAGCACCCTAAAACTTGATTAGCTCATAACTAAACTAAATGGAGTCCAAATTGGGTCTACTCCCAGTTAAAGTACTCAATGTGTTATAGAAAAGCTATTGCCACTGAGTTTGTTGAATTTGGGCATTAAATGAAAAAGTTAGGTTTTTGACCTATTCTTAAAAACCCTAAATTTATATATTTGAACCCTAATATTGATTTGATCATAACTTAACTATTAGGCATCAAAATTCAATGCTCTTAGACTTTATGGAATCCTTGAATAGTAAGCTTCAATAAGCCGACTAAATTTTTAAACATCATTAGGTAAAATTAGCATTTTGTCTTTATGAGTTAATTTTCTTAAATTGAGTGCATAAGGCTTAATTACTATCCAAATTGGGTATACTTACTATCTATCTTCATATTAGACAATAAGTAATCATTTGCTATTGATAAATTCCAATTTGGAGCCTTAAATCAAAACATAGGTTTTAAAACCCTTAAGTAGGGGCAAAATTATCATTTTGCCCAAATTTAGGTTTAAGTATTCTTAAACCTTAGAATCATAATCTAATCATCAAAATCAGTAAATAATGTGATTTAAGTTATTAATTAGATTTCTATGTGAAATCTTAAGTTATTCCAAGTTGATTATTTAAGTTTTATAATGTGAGATTCATCTCACATTATTTCTCTCCTTAAGTTCTTTAATTCAGTAATCAGACATAATAAGATTCAAAATAACTCTATGGGTTATTAATTGAATCCTTCTCTAAAACTCTTCTTAAGTAGTTCCTTAGTATCTCAATCCTTAAGATCTTCTTCCTTAGGATTAAGAATAGAACTAGGTTAGTTTTTATACATTGGGTAAATGGGTTACTCAATGAATAAAACCTAGGTTTTATTAGTTTATATATTTTTATAGTTTGATTATGATTATTTAATCTTTTAATATTAGATTTAAAATTAGAGATCTATCCTATTAAGTCTGATTTTACTTAAAAGGATTTGCTTAAATCTTCAGCCTATGAGGGTTGGGTTTTAAGCCTTAGAAAGGATTTGCTTAAATCTTTAGTCTGTGAGGGTTGGGTTTTAAGCCTTAGTTCTTATGATCACCTTTGGATTAAGTGATTAAACCCTAATAATTGGAGTTTAATTCTTAATCCTTCCATCTTAATTTGTCTTGATCAAGATGGGTTTGGATTACTTAAATTTTTAAAATACGATGATTGATTTTTTTTTTAACTTATATAGTTAACATTGATTAAATAATATTAGAACCTGATTAGTTCTAATTGTTTTCAACTTATAAGATCGTAAGTCTAAGTTATACTTGATATGAGAAATTAGAGATCCTGAATTTGTATAACTTGGAATAGTTTGAATGGATAATTAGATAATAACAAATATCACCTGTGTTTTAGTAGAGTGTCTTACTTACTTTGAACTTTGATGCTTTACTTACCTTATATTTAAGCTTTACACCTTAGATGTATATGGTGAACATAGGATATTTGCTGAGTATCATATGTCAATTTTTGAATTACATAAGTATCATTACATTTTTATTAGTATTTTCAATTACTTCATTTCAGTTCAGCAGAGTGCGTCATAATTAGTCTACCTCTTCAATTTAGTTTGTTTGATATAAAATCGACTATGACCTAGCTCTATGGATGCCTAAGGAGATACATGTCATATTCTTTAAGTTTAATTGGGACCTAGCTCAAAGGATCTTAGGGGGATACGTGTTGAAATTTCTGTGCAATGGCCCGGTGTTGGCCTATCTCTAATATGGTGTAACAACCTAGGTTGTTACTTAGGTCAATTAAGACTAATCTAAGTTCTAATTATAGTTTTAGTGCCTTAATTAAGTCATTAGGAACTCATCTCTAAGGCTCAGTCCAAATCAAGATTCAAATGGATCAAATCCTGATTTTGAGAAATTCTAGAAACCCTAAAAATTGACCTATTTAATTTGACCTCAAATCAAAAATCTGACTTCACCATTATATTCATCACCCCCAAATTAGCTAGGAGTGATGTTTTGAAGGAATTTGGAAGTCGCTGGATTTTTGTCGAATATTTTAATATTATTTTAATACTCCAAAAAATTGAACAATTAAATACTCGTCGAATTAAAAATCCAATTGCGCCGTTGCATTCAGCACCTCTCAATTAGCTTGAGGTGATTTATTTGAATTTTTCTAAGTTTAATTAATTATTTAAATTGCATTAATAAAATAATGTAAATTATTTAAATAATAATAATATATAATATATTAATTAAACGGCGTCGTTTACTCAAAGCTGACGCCGTCCGCTTTATAAGTCAAATTTGACGGTCGATCTCGACCGTCCGATATAAAGATCAGACGGCCTTCGCTTCTGTGGCGCCCCACTCCTTAAGTCCACAATCATTAGACTAAGGAGTGGAATGTCACTCTAGAAAATCCCTCACTTATCATTAGATTAGGTAAGATCCACAATCCACTACTAAGGGAAGGAGTGCATAGAATAAATAAGAGAATCAGTCATTAAGTCTACACATACATACAGAGTGCGGAAGCAAAATAAAATAAATATTAAATCCATTCGCCATACATCAGACATGAAATAAAATGAAGTAAACCAGGTAGGGCATATAGCTTATTAGACAAATTGTCTAAGTACATTTTAGGAAGAATATTTATTAAACCTTTATTAATATCACCATTTTACTCTATGAAACATCTATTTAGTATGGGAGCAAGTAAGCATACAAGGAGATGAGGATAAGTTATAAATATAGTATTCATAACTAAGAAAAAACTGAGGCAAATGCACATCTCAAGTGAACTAAACAAGGTAGGGCATATATATGTAATATAATAAGTAAAAATATTGAAAAGAAAAGTCTAACCTAAACATATTGATGATCATATGACATATGTGCTACATTAAAATATAAATATAAAAATAGTATATATAATAAGTAGTAAAGTCAAGCATCCTATATATATGCATCTACTTAAGTAAGCAGGTAACATAGGAAAAATACATCTAATTGAAATAAAATGTGTCAACAACATAGAAAATAGTAAGTCGAACTAAAGAAAACGTATAACTGCCATATCATAAAGAATTGGCCAATCCGGCCCAATATATTCCCGTAGCCTTTATGGGCTAGGGCGGACATAACAATATAATACAATATGACTGAAGAGATAGATAATACCATGCAAATATCTTTTAGTTATTTTACTTATGTTTTCATGGATAATTTCAAAAATAACTGAGGAGTCAAGCATGTCTACAAGACTAAATGGGTTCCAAGCTTAACACACACTCCTCAATGAGTAATATTAAGCATCATGATCTCTCCTTACTCCTGTCTATTGGAGTAATGTATACCATAATCCACTATGTACTGAACCCAAATGCAAATATTTTCCTAATATTCTAAGTTTTTTTTTTCATGCAATAATATTTTTCTTATATGACATGTTCAAGGAAAATTAAGCACAAAGTTTAAGGAATGTGTAGCACAAAATCAAGTAGTAAGCAAGGGACTCTACTAAACATGGTCATATCATTTGTTATATAATCAAACCATTCTAATAATTCCAAGTTACATAAGTTCAGGATCTCCAATTCCTACTATCGAGTGTAACTTAAAAGTACATCCTTATAGGTTACAAAATATTAGGACTAGCTAGGTTCTAATATGATTAAATCAATGTCGATTATAAAAAATCATTATGACCTAGTTTATGAGTTTAGATGTTCTAACTAAAAGCTTGTCCAAAATCTACCAAGCTAGACATTATAGATTAAATACCACGAGATTGGGCTTAATCACATAGTCCCAAGGGTAAGACTTAAGATCTAGGCTTAATCTAAATATAAACTAATGATTGAGGTAAATATAATTAAGCAAATCAACCTTAATAGGATGAATCTCCTATCCTAAATCTAATACTAAAAAACAAAATAATCCAAATAAGTTGTAAAATCTAGAAACTAATAAAACTAAGGATTCATTCATTGAATAATCTTATTATTTAATGAATAAAATCTAACCTAAAATTTAATCTTACTCTTAAGGAATAGATCCTAAGGTGCAGTGAGGATTCCTAATGATAAAACTTAGAAAATTTCCAAGAGTTGATTAAATTTCTTCACACTTGCTCATTTTATTTAATTGAGGTTGGAGATGGATTTTAGCTAAGTAAGGCATATTAACCTTACTTAAGGATTTTCAAACCTAAAATTGAGATGTTTCACAAATTATTCCAATTGATAGATTTATGACTTAAATTGATCCTGAATCAGTTCTATTTTAGCTAAGTAAGACCATTTTACCCTTACTTAAGGTCCAAAAAGCTACTTTTTGATTTAAGGCTCCAAATTAGGATTTCTTACTGCCAAATGATTACTTACTGTCTAACATGAAGATGGACATTAAGTACACCAAATTTGGATACGAAATTGGTCTTATAGGTCCAAACTAATGTTTTTGACCTAAGGGGAATTTTAGTAAATTACACCAAATGAAATCTAAATTTTTATATAGTTTATTATTAGTTGTTATTCAAGGATTATATAGAGACCAAGAACACTAAATTTTGAGATCTAATGAAATAACTATAGCCATTTCAATTTATAAGAGCAATTTGGTAATTTTCTAAACTAAGGGGGTCAAAAAGTAACTTTTCCATTTGGTGTCCAAATTCAGCAACCTAGTGGCTGTAACTTCCCTATATCACACTGAGTACTTTAACTGGGAGTAGACCCAAATTGAACTCCAATTGGTCAAGTTATGATCTAATTAAGGTTAGGGGTATTTTGGTTATTTTTTGATATTTCTAGGGTTTAGAACCAAAATATTATTTTTGATTATTGTTGGAACTGAAATTCCAAGTTTTTTAGCACTTTAAATTTTTGAATTTGGAGTCCAAATGACCAAGTTATGGTCATTTTAATATTTCTGGGCTTTAGGAGCGATTAGAGATTAAACTATCATCTAATACAAAATTAGAAATTCACATACATATTTATATAATGCTCACTAGGGTCCTAGGGTCCTTAAAATTCAAAAATGGTGAATTTTTGGCCATTTCAGCCGGTTCTAGACCAATCTGGATAGTTCTGGATGCTACAGCGCGCTGTAACGCCTTCTGGTAGAAAGTCAGGCGCTACGGTGCACTATAGTGCACTGCAGCGCGCGACAGCGCTTTTGATGCTACGGTGTGCTGCGGTAGAAATTTGTGCAGTGGCGTGCTATAGCGCTTTTGATGCTACGGCACGCTCCGGCGGTTAAACTTTCGAATTAGTGTTCAATTACTTTACCTATTGATTTCATATGGTTTTCCCAAAATGACGCTGCAGCCCGCTATGGCGCGCTGTAGCAATTTAACTTTTAGGTTACTGTTCAATTAACTTTTCTCTTAATTTCCTATAATTTTTCCGGAAATGAGGCTGCAGCCCGCTGTGGCGCACTGCAGCTGTTTGTTTCCAGGCCCTTATTTTGGCTCCGAAAGCGATGTGGCGCGTTGTAGCGCATTATGGCGCGCTACGGAAGATTCAGTTCGAAACTTGCGTGCCACGGCGCGCTGTAGCGCCCGCCGGTGATTTCGCCTGAGCGAAAATGATGAAGGGTCTACTTTCAGGCTCAAATACTCTCAACTAATAGAGCTTCACGAGCGGTGCTATATACTGATGGAAAGGTCTTTCCGAGACCTTTCCATTGATACCCAAATTGATCCCAAATGATTAAGTTATCAATACAAATAGTGGGATTAAAGGACTAGGTGTGAAGAAATTCATTTTAGCAGATTTACATATCATTCCTTATTATCTACAGATTTTTATGAGTTCCTACATCTTAAACATGGCTTCATAGATGCACAACTAAGGTAATGCAGAATCTTAAACATATTAATAAACATAGATACAAAATGAAATAGCCATTGGATTAACCAATGGAGGGGAAGGGAGTACCTTGGCTTGACAATGATAGAATTTCTAAGGGAGGCTTGAGAGCTTGAAAGGTTCTTTTCTTCTTCTTTTCCAACTGCTAGCAAGAAAAGGAAGAGGTTGAGGTTTTTTTCCAGTAGAAAGTCACAGTAATGCAGGGAAGAGGGGAATGAACTTCAGCTGGGCAAATGAGTGGGGTTGAGAGCTGAGAGCCAAATGCTCTCTTAATGGGGGAGAGGACTACCAATGGATAGGATAGGGGAGGGGCTGGCAGGAGATAGGGGACAGGATAGGCTGAGCATATTAGGAAGGGCTGAAGGGAAAGGGGCTCAGCCAAGATTGGATGGCTATGGTGCAACAACCCTAGTTGTTACCATAGCTAAGTTCAGATTAATTAAGCTAAATCAAGTCCTAATTTTGATTCCATTATACTCAATGGGTCAATTAAACCTAACCCTAGAAGTTTGAAATCAATCGGAGCTAAATTGAGAATTTTAGTATTTATGCTTATTTTTGAGCCCTCGAAAATACCTAAATTTATTTGATCTCCAAATTAAAATCTGATTTCATGTTTGAGTTCTTCATGCCCTAATTAGCTAAGGGTGAATTTTTGGAAATTTTTGGAGTTCATTTAGTCTTAAATTGAATTTAGGAAATTTATAGAATTTAAGTAATTAATTTAAAGTATTTAATTTATTTAAATAATTAAATAATTAATTTTAAAAATGTGGGATTTGTTGTTGGGACCGCGGTAAATCCGCTATGGCGTCCCAACAGTGGGGCAGCGTATCCACCATATAAATGCTTAAGCACGTATCCTAACGCACCTAATCCTACAGCTCGTATCATCTGCACTGTGATCTAATGATATCCGCTTGACTGGCATCTCCCATCCAATGCTCAAGATCTAATCCGCGATTCTGTTAACGAGGAGCCGCATCAAATAGTCAAATCCCAATGGTCACGTGATCAGACGGCTACTGAGGACTTCGCCCTATTCACCTTCATCTTCCTCCCGATCTCTCCCACGCGCGCTGGTCCTCTGATAGCCAGAACCTTCTCCAGCCCCATGGTAGTACAAGAAATTATCCTGTTCTTCCTCCTTTGCCCTCCGGTGCAACGGTCTGTTGGAAATGTTCTCTCCATTCTGCCCTCAGATGGTTAAACACATCTTGTCCCTCAGGATGAACCACATGCTTATGTTCAAGCCTCAGCTTCCACGCCTATGCATCCCTCGACCTATAAATACCTCCTGGGAATCACAGTGAGTCCCTTTGCTCATTGTGATCCTCTAATTCATAGATGTTTTCCTCTGAAGTTCTTGGTGATCCCGGTGATTGGACCTATTGCGTACAGCTGATAGAAGGCGAGGTCTAGCGTTCAAACCACCTGTATAGCTGTTGAGACTGCATAGAGAGTTTCTGAGCTAGCTGTTCCCTTTCTATCACAGTCATTCCTCGGTCCTCAGGTGCATCCTCTGATCTTTTTTCCTCTGTCGAGCTAGTTTCATCTTCACTCACACTCAATTGACCCTAGATGCTACGATAAGACCTCACCTTAGCTCCCTAGCACGCGTTTAAGTCCTCTGGTAGGGACTGGCAGTGGACCAGACGGTGTAATCCTGTCAGAGTATGCACTGGCAGCCGATCCTTAGGATGCTGGATGCCGGCATTTTCCCGAGGCTTTGAGCCCTATCTTGCACCTCTAAAGCCTCATGAAGTCATTGCAAACTAATTGCAATCATTGGGCTTGATCTGATCGATCGATACGACTGGGATCGATCGACTCAGAGTGAGCATACATCCATTAAATGCCACGAGTAGCACCCCATTGATTCCTCCACGCTCGGGACTAAGTTAGATGCCCAATTGATGCCCCTTCGATCCCTGAACGTGTAGGTATAGAGCTCAGCTTGTATCATCAGTTCTGTGAGGAGAATTTGATCCTCACATGTGCGCCTTAAGAGGACGTCTCGGTCGAGTAGCACCCCGGTGATCCGACGCACCCCAGATGGAGATATTGGGTTCAATCGACGCATCTCGCACTCTTGAAGGTGTAGCCATCGAGTTCCAGGCGAGGCGTGGTCTATGCACAGCGAATTTATCGAAGGAAGCTAACCCTAATCCTCCTCTCTATTGGGTATCCTCCATGAAAAGATGAATAGTGTCAGGTCGGGCTGAACCCGGACCTGCGCCTTTTTGTTTTGGGCCGTAGCTTATTTAAATAATATTGGATTTAATTTTCTTAAGATAAATAAGTGAATAATATTAAACCTATAGTTCTAATTTAAATAAAAACATAGAATAAATTATTTAAATAACTTTAGCAATACTTATCCAAATGGTATGATCCAATATACCATTTTAATCAAAAAAATACAAGGAATAATAACATAAAATAAAATCAAGGATCCAATGATTAGATTTAAAAAATTACCTAATCATTCTCTGTTCTTATTTAAGTCATATTAAATTCATTTAATATTCAAAAATGTTGATTAAAATCTCTGATTGCTCATGAGACCATATAGAACCTATGTATACCATTAAAAGTAATTTAGAATCATTAAATTTACTAATTACTACCTAATTACCCTAAAATGAGATTAGTAAATTAAGCCTTGGATTAGCCTCTGATTTTGATGAATATAGTTCTAAATGTCTTCTTAAGTATGTTAGTACCTATAATTGAGTTTGGATCATCTCAGTATGCCCTAAATTCCTTAATCACCTTATTTAGTTTAAAAATGTGATTAGTGTTAACTAAGCTAATTAGGTTACCAAAACCTAAGATAAGTGTGTATCCTACTTCATTAACTAATATGGAACTCATTAAAATAGACTTGGATCAATTTGGATGAGTAAATCTTAAAATTCCATTTTTAACCTTAAGAGAGGTATTTTGGTCATTTTGACCAAAATGTGTTTAAGAACCCTTAAACCTTAGAATTCTCAATTAAAGTAATAATAAATAGTAATGAGATGTATTGACATCAATTACTAAATGGTATCATCTCTTGAATGAATCTCAGTGTTTAAATCTTAAAAATCCTTAAGTAAGCTCTTAAGATCTTAAGTGATCTTAAGACTCCTTCATAAAAGACCTTGCTTAATCAATATAAATGTTAAACTTTCTAATCCTAGCTATCCTACCAAAGCTTGTTTATAAATTATAGTCTCAATGAAAGTATAAGCAAAAGCTTTAAAGAACCCTAAACTTAGACTTATTAGTTTAGATCTAAGTGATCAGAACTTCAGATCTTAGATCTCAGATCTCAGATCTTAGACTTTAAACTTTAGACCTACTAATTGGATTGAATTACCTTCATTTGGGATTCCTTACTTGATTAACTATTTAATCCTTTTGAAATGTTTCTTCTGGGTGTAGGATTGATTCAATCTATAGAATAACATAATCATCCTAAAGATTGAATATAGATCTTAGATTCTTAGTTCTTAATAATTATTTTATCTTATAACATTAAAAAAACCTTTCATTAAGATCATAGTTCCTAAATCCTTCAACTTATAAGGTATTGCTCATTTAGATTATGTTTGAGTGTGAACTCTAGATCCTTATTAGGATACTACCTTAGATTCAGGATTTGAGCACCAAGATAGAGTTTAAGTCCAGAATCCTTAATCTTGATTTACTTAATCAAGATTTTGGTTAAGAGAGGAAAATAATAATAATTAAGTCATTGACTTACTTACTTTAATCTTTATAGTCGTCATACGATTATGAATTAGAACTTGTTGAGTTATAATGTTAACATTAAGATTCTGAATCTGGGATGATACTCGATAGCTGGATATTGGAGATCCTAAGCTTGTATCTTCTCAGAATAGTTAGTTGGATAGATTAGACAACAACAGATATCACATGAGTCTAGATTGAGTCTCTTGCTTACTTGACTAGATTGCTTTGCATATCTTGAATATTGAGCATAATATGTAAACTTAGGATATGGAAGATACATCCTAAGTTAGTATTTGAAAAGTATAGCATTCATTCAGTTCTTTCAGTGCTTTCAGTTAGTAGAGTATGTCCTAGCTTAGTCTACCTCATCAGTTCTAGTTTTGTTATAGAATGGACTCAAACCTAGCTCTGCGGATGTCTAGGATGGATACATCTCTTATTCTATACATTCAATTTGAACCTAGCTCTACAGATGACTAGGATGGATACATGTTGAACTTTTAGTTAAGAGGTCTTGTATGGCCTATTTCTGTTATGGCAGTATTATATCTTAGGCATACTTCTACTTCAATTCAATTTTCAATATTTATTTTGCTTTGCCACATGCTTCAGTGGCCGTTCTTTTAGTGCTTGACTTGCTTTGCCACATGTCTCAGTGGCTTCACTTTTGCTCATTCATGTACTTAGCTTACTTTTGTCATATGCTTCAGTGACCTTATTCATATTAATATGCATGCTTGTATAAATACTCTTATCATTTAGTATTAAATATTGGCATGTTTAGGATGCTAGAATTGTATATTTATTTCAGTACTTGTGTTCTTTATATACTCAGTATGTATCCATGTGATCATAAGCACATTAGGATCAAATGTATTTCAATAGTTGCTGTTATTTTGCGTTTAGACTCACCTTGTTTAAATTGCTATTTTGTATGTTATTCTTACATACTTATTGATTAGTTATAAATAATTAGTTTATAGCTATCCTGTTCTTTGTAGCTTGCAGCACCTTGTAATGCTGGCATGTTTAAAACCCTTAAATGTGATATCTTAAATATTCAGTTTACTTAAATAACCTAAAATGTACTCTAACTGTAACCTTTTTCTTTTGTTGGCTGGGGCCCTAGCATCTGTGATACCAGCAAATGTCAGATTTGGAGCTGTTCGTAGGCAGTACTACAGGTGTGGAGCCGGTACAGAAGGAGGATCTTCCTACTGCTATTTAGTTAGATTTACTTTCTTGTAGTGAGATTTTGAGAGATCTTTACTTTTATTTAATTCAGTTTGTAATAATTAAACTCTGGGTGTATTTACTTTTCTACATTTGATCTAAGATACTATTTCTTTTACTCTCTTATACTATATTGTGATATGGATTTTATGCTATACTGTTTCTTACTTTTGCCACTTTAATTTGTATTGATGCATGTTCACAATTCTAGGTGACAAGTCCTTGGCTTAAGGCAGGTTGGGTCCTACCTGACTTTACTTAAGTTAGGGATTTGACACAGTTGGAGCACCGCTAGTCCCCGTAATTATGCTAATATCAGTATTAGCATCACCGCGGGAATGTACGGGGCCCCACATGTGGGTTCCACCCATCCAATGAAGGACGAGGGAAAGAAGACAAAAATAGTGTTAAAAAAATTAATTTAATTAATCTCAAGAATCATATTTAATAAACGATCTCTAAAAAATCCCAAAAATTCACCCCAAACTAATTTGGGGGTGAGGAACAAAATGGCAAAATTGAATTTTGATTTTGACAATAATTTATTTTTTCTTATTTTCTAATTAGTTTAAATATATTAAAATATTCAAGAAAATTTGATGACTTCTGAAAAATCCCAAATTTTTACCCTTGGCAAATTCGAGGGAGGGGATAGCAACTACGAAGTCAGATTTTAATTCTGATGAGTATTTAATTTTCCTATCTTTTGGGGTATTTAAATATTATTAAAATATTCGACAACTTCCGATTGCCACCAAAACATCACCCCTAGCTAATTTGGGGCAATGAGCGCAATGGCGAAATCCAATTTTCTATCTTAGGTCAATTTCCAGAGTTTCTAGATTTCTCAAAAATCAAGACTTGATCTATTTATCTCCTTATTTGGACTAGGTCTTAGTGGATGACTTCTAATGACTTGATTAATGCTTAGGATCAAGATTAGGATGAAGATTAGTCTTAATTGACAAGGGTAACAACTTTGGTTGTTACGGCTTCATCCCTACCAGCCGCACCACGCACATTGCTAACTCGCACTGCGAGCTACGCTCGCCAGGTGCTTCCCACCGCTGCATTGCCACCACTCTATATCCATATTAAGTACCCTGATCAACTCCTCGATGCATGGTTTACCAAATCTAGAGCTCGGTAAAGAATCGGAGTACCATTGTTTGAGCTATTATTCCTGACCGTCAAGCAGGTACTCTTCGATCCATCCTATTTCCTTCTGCATTTTCTATCGCTTAATTCCGAATAGTTATTTCAATAGATAGATTAAGTCTTGTGTGGTCTCGATCGAACTTAGCTTATCGCAATCAATTTAATTTGCCATTTTATATATAGTTAAAATCGTTGGAACCCCGTTCGCCAAACATTACGAGTTAGGGTTCGATCCTGCGCCAAATCCAGATCACCTCTGTCATCGATCCCTATACCATTGAGTAGCCATGATTGTCCTCTTTCCATTCCTCTGTGGGCTGAGCCATGCCGCCGACGAGAACACCACCAAACAGCGTGCCCTAAGTCCCTATCTGCGGAAGGGTGAAGGAGGCGAAGGGCGGGGCCAGGTTAACCCGGGCCCGACCTAAAAATTCTGGCTGCCTCGTAGGACAGCGAGGCGAGACCCACACTGTACGGCCCACGTCTCCACTGGTTGATGCGTAGGCGTGGAACCCACACCGGTTAGCGTCTCTACGTAGTGGATCCCACCCGGTGTGTTGACGCACCGTCCGTTGCGCCACGTCAGCTGTGGGGCCCGCCACTGACTACATCTTGCAGAAATAATAAGTTATTTATTTAAATAATATATAGCTATTTATATAAGATACTTATATAAATATAACCTTATCATAAAGTCGTACATATATATATATGTATTCATATATATATGTAGATAAACACAAAAAGGATTATTATTAATAATGATATATATATATATATATATATATATATATTAGATGTATTAATTAATCAAATAGAATAATTAATTGAACAGTAATATTAATATATATATATATATATGCAATTAATTAAATAACTAAAATTCCAAAACTTTAGATAATCCTAACTTGCAAAATACAAGTCCAAATAATACAAATACATATACCATTGAAATCAAAAAATTATGAGGAACATATTGGCACTGTCAAACTTTTCTTAGGAGCTGTATTTCACCTAATCACATTTAGGATCCCCCATACTTACCTTAAATCCACAAAACTTCATTATATCATAACTTTGTGTGTGTTTACCAAAACATACTCAATATGGGTCTCAAAGTAATCAGCAAAGTCTCAAGATTATTTTAGTAGTGTTAATTTTGCTGTTGAGGCATATTTAGGCTAATAATTTTTGGACCTAAACCCTAACCTTCCAAGACTCATAATTTCATATCCACTAGTTTGAACATAGGTAATAAGGGTCTTAAAGTGATTAAGAAAATCTTTAGAATAACCTAGTGGTGTTCAATTCTCTATTTGGATTATTATTTGCTTAATCACTTTTAGGACCTAACCCTAATAAACCTTAGAACTTCAATTGACCTTAACTTAGTCAATTGAGCTCCAAATTAGGTCTTCCAATATATCATTTTGATTAGAAAAATCTAATTAATAGTAAACTGTAAAATTATTTAAGATCTAATGGCTAAATCTCATAATCAACACTAATCACCTTAAAACTTGATTAGTGAATATTAGCATAATTAATAATCCAAATTGGGTTATTTTAGTTTCAGATTACTCATAAAGTAGAGTAGAACCTAGTGGTGTGGTTAGTTTAGTGAATTTGTGTTTAATTTTACTAATCACTCACTAATCACCTAAACCCTAATTATGCCATAACTTAACTAAATGAGGTCCAAACTAGGTCTACTCCTAATTAAAGTACTCAATGGGTTATAGGAAAGCTATTGCCACAAAATTTATTGAATTTGAACTTCAAATGGAAAAGTTAGGTTTTTACCCAATTTAGGAAACCCTAATTTTCTTAATTAGCCCTAAACTTTATAATGGTTATAACTTAGCCAATACTTATCAAAATTTAGAAATTTTAGGTTTTATAGAAACCTTAGACAGCAAACTATAATAAATAGACAAAAAAATTTGAATTCATTAAGTAAAATTACCAAATTACCCCTATGAGTTAAATTCCTTAATTTGATCTCATATGGCTTAATAATCATCCAAAATTGATGTACTTACTGTCTAAATTCATATTAGACAGTAAGTAATCATTAGCAACTAAAAATTATTAATTTAGAACCCTAAATCAAAAATTAGATTCTTAGACCCTTAAAGAGTGGTAAAATGGTCATTTTGCCCAATTTTAGGGTTTAGTGCATTTAAGCCCTAGATTCATGTTTTAATCTCTAAAATTAGTAAGCATAGGAATTTAGAATAGAATATCATTTAATTTAGCCATTAATTAAGTTTTAATCAAATTCTTAAGTTTCCTTACTTAGGAAAATTCTAAGTAGTTTTTGGTTGTATGATGTGTGATAAATCTCATATCATACCCCTTCCTTAAGCCTCTTATTCTTTTCCTTATTCTTTCTTATAACATTAGTTAGGTTTGAGGATTGAGTGTTCATCTTAGTAATTAAGAGCTATTTTCTTATGAATTAGGATTAGATCTTAAGTTAGAATTCATTTATTGAGTAAAATGGGTTACTCAATATATGAAGCCTTGATTTTAATAGCTTATAGATTTTCAAAATTTATTAATGATTATTTGATATGTTAACTTTAGAACTAAGAATATAGATCCATCCTTTTAAGTGTGTCTTTACTTATTAGGATTTGCTATAAATCTTAATCTGTGAGATTGGGTGGTAAAACCTTAGTCCTGTAGGTTCACCATTTGGATTAAGTAATTAAACACCAAACTTTTGGATTTTAATTCTTAATCCTTTCATCTTGATTTGGCTAGTCAAGATATTCCGGGTTGCTTAAAATCATTAAAATAGGTCGTTTGATTTATTATTCAACTTATAGTTGACATCGATTTATTTATAAATAGGACATAGCTAATCCTAATTACTTTTAACTTATAAGGTCGTAAATCTGAGTTACACTTGATAGTAGGAATTAGAGATCCTGAGCTTGTGTAACTAAGAGTAGATAGGGTGAATAAATTGGACAACAATGGATATCACCAGTGTCCATATAGAGTCTCTTGCTCACTTTGATATTTGATGCTTTGCTTACCTAGTATTGAGCTTTATACCTTGATCATATGTATTGGGCATAGGATATTTAATAAGTATCTCATGTCAACTTTAAATTTGCATAAATATCATTCATATTTTATCAGTGTTTTTAGCTTTTTGGTTTTTTGTAGGCTGAGACCTAACTAGTATACCTCTTCAATCCATGGGTCCGGCATAGCACGCTGGATTGCTAGTGTTCGGTAAGTCTATCGATGCCTGGTTAATCGTTGGTTCCTAAGGTGGAGAGAAATACATGTTGCGCCCATATGACTTTACTAATCAGGAGTTGATATGGTAGTACTAATTATAGGTGCACTTCTACTCAGTATTATTTAGTTTAGTACTTTCTGCCTTAGCTCATCAGGTTAAGTGATTTTTTGCATATTCAGTTCAGAGCTTTTGCCTTAGCCCATCAAACTAAGTGAGATTTGTTGTATACTTTCAGATTTAATGGCTTGAGTGGCCATGATAGTTTTCAGTTTACAGTTTACTTTTCTACATTTCAGCATGCTCTTATTTACTATCTTACTGTATTTACTAGCTTTATTTACTTATAGGATGTTAGTCTTTCTCATTACCTATATATATATATATATATATATATATATATATATATATATATATATATATATATATATGTATATATATATATAGGATGTTAGTCTTGTTTTCAATTATTTAAATGTTTCACATGTTCTTTTACCTTATGTTGATTAGCATAAACTTATATTAATCATAAGCATTGCTAGGATGAGTTTTCTTTCAGTTATATTGGTACTTAGTCTTTATTTTATAACTAACCTTGTTGCAGCTATACTTGGAGGTATGTGATTACTTCTTATAATATTAAGTTATAGACTTATAGTTTATAACTGTCTTTCTCTTTCAAATACATTCTGCTCCCTTACTGCTTGCTTAGATGTAAAGATTATGATGATATCTAAATTAACATAATAAACTTGCAGCCTAAAATATACTTAGATATTTTGTCTAGTTAGATTTTTGTTTTGTTGGCTGGGGCCCTATCATAGTGAAACTGATAATGGTAGACTCTTAGATATTTGAGGTTGTGGATCCTTCTGAAGACTGGATTCAGGAGGAGGTTCGAGCTATTGAAGACCTTTAGCTTTTCTTTCTGCATAAGTGAGGATGAGTGGCTTATTATGTTTCATTTTCTGCTTAATCTATTAAATCATGTTGTAATAACACAAGGTTAACTTTACTTTTTGCTACTTTACTTATTCTGAGTTGGATGTTTAGTTTCTTATATTGTAATGAATGAATGTTTATTATTTTGCTTCCGCACTCTACTTTCTTGTTTATATATCATTTAGTAAAGATTTATGCTAAATGGCAATTTTCTTAATTATAATGGATTAGGATGTGTGCTTAATCAATTCATAAGTGAGGAACTTGTCATTTAGGTGACCCCTCCACCGTAATCATGTTAACTTAAGAGTTAGCAGGATCACGGTGGGGCAGGGCTGCCACAGTTAGTATCAGAGAACTCCATAAGGTGTCAGATTGGAAATTTGTATTCCTCTCTACCTAATGGATTGTTCTTTCGCCATTTCATTACTAAATGAATACTTGAAACAACATCCATATCATTATGAGTATAACTCAGAATAAAGTAAGGAATGGTAAAACTATAGTAAGCACTAAAGTATAAATATATAAATAATAATATATGCTCAACAAACTAAAAGGATTTAATGATAATTATAGGCATAAAAGATACTTAAGAATGGCGTTCATGAGTTACTTAAGAGAATTCAAGGCCATTTGGAGATATGAATTTCAACTGGGACTAAAGCAAGGAAGATCTATAGAATGGGTGCCAAATAAAAAAGCTCAAGTATTAAATAAACTAGTAAAGGAAGGCACTTATAGAGGGCTTGATTTTCCCATTTTGGCTAAGGAATGGCTTGCAAGGGTGAACCATATTTTTAGCACTTTGGATTGGCCATATAATATTAAAGTAGATGTAGTGTTATGTCTTCTAAGAGATCTTGCAAGAGAATGGTGGATTGACACTTACAAGAGTTTATCCAAGGAACTTTGAAGAGAGCGTCGCAAACTCACTTACGAAGATTTTTGAATAGCTTTTTCTACTAAGTATATAGGCTAAGATCTTTATCATGATCCATTCTATGTTTTCTTGAATTGTAATAACTTCATGTTTGAAGAAGAATGAAGTACTGGTAATGTTCTAATTCTTTTTCAATAAGACTAAGAATGCTGTTTTTTATTTTTAGAAAATGAATCCCGCTACTTCTTAATAATACTCCAATTAATGATGTCCTATCTTCTAATGATCCCCCAAATAATGATGTTGCGACATCTAACGACAATAATGTGGAGGAATCAGTTTTTATGAGAAGTGTGATGAATACTCTGAACCAATAGGCACTAGCCATTCAAAAGCTGGTATTTGTTTTTCCATCTATCAATGCCAGTACTTCATATGCATCGCCAGTTGCACATTCATTTAATCCCAACTGATCATCTGGTAATTGAATGCTACACAACTTCTTAAGATTGAGGCCACCTACATTTGACAGAACATTATCTCCCATAGATAGAATAGCATGGTTAAAGATAATAGAGAAAATTTTGGTAAGTCTCAGCTGTCCAAATTACCAAACTGTATGGTTGGCCACACATCTGCTTCAAGGTGAGGCTGAACCCTAGTGGGATAATATAAAAGAAACTCATTTTGAAGAGTATGAATTAAAAGACATAGAATGGGATTAGTTCGTAGAAGTTTTCATAGAAGCCTTTGTACCTTCGTCTTCAAAGAATATCATCGATTATTCTTTATTAAAGCTAACTCAAGGTAGCCGATCAGTGGCAAACTATGTGGCAGAATTCATAAAACTGGCTTATTTTACACCAAATCTAGTACCTACTAAAAAAGACAAGTGCTATCATTTTCAAAGTGGATTGCATGAATTCATCAAAGATCACATTGTCCCCTCTAACTAACAAATTTTGAGAAGTTAGTGGAAACTGCAAGGGTGGTAGAACACCACCAATCAGCTAAAGAATTTAAGAGAAAAGCATTCACACCATCTAATCACTATGAGAGTTTCAAGCGCCACTCTCCCAACTAAGGGAGAGCGTATCAGATGGAAGCTAATGAATCTGTCGAGCAAAAAGAATGTACACGACTTCATCTGTATGATAAGTGTTACCATTTTGGTCAAGTCTGCTATACATGTGGCCGTTCGGGCCATAGGTATCAGATGTGCAAAGATGTAAAGATGATTGATCTAGCTCTGATTAACCATTCATGCTGAAATCAAGTATTCAGACCTACTCTTTTGAACAAGAGGGAGCCAAGGATGGCCTTAATGCCACCTCCAGTCAAAGAAGACCAAGCTCCTGCCAGGATTCAAACAAATACCTCTCAACCCCCAGTTCCAAACTAAGCAAGGGTCTAAGCAACCAGTTATAGACCTACTGGGATAGCCAGAGTTTATAATCTTACTCATACTCAGACCATTGAAGACAACAACATGGTTTCAAGTACATATCCTTAATAATCCTTTAATTATAGCATTACAATATCTATTAAATTCTTTTTCATTTAAATGGTTAATTAGGCAATATAAATATAGAAGAGAAGCCATATCATTCCTTTATCTCAGAAAATTTTGTGGGAAGGTCATTCTTTTATCTCATAAAATTTTGTTAACAATATGAAATTTCCATACTACCCACTTGCCAAAACCTTAATTTTAGGACTCCCATCTGAAGCTCAACTAAATGCAACTAAGTTCTACTATCTGTAAATACCAATGAATAAAAGAACCTTTCAAGCTAAGTTAATTGTACTACCCATTGTAAATTTTAATATTATACTAGGCATGAATTGGCTTAGTATGCATAACGCTACTATAGATTTCCAAAAGAAGAAGATTGTTCTTCAATCATCCAGTATCTCAGAAACCTTTATGGGAAGGTTTAGCACTCAAGATTCTTTAATAAATGCACTCCAAGTAGAGAATCTAGTGAGTAAGGGTTGTATGGCATTTTTGGTAACCATGATGGGAGACAGTAAAAGATAACTTTCTATTGCTGATATTAAAGTAGTTAAAGAATTTATAAATATATTGTAACAACCTTAGGTTGTTACCCTGCTAATCTATAGCCTAATTAATCCTTAATTTCAATACCATTGCTTTTAAAATATCCAGTTGAGCCTATCCTAAAAATTTGAAGTCCATTGGACTTTTTTAAAGTCAGAGATGACATTTTGATCAGTCTAGATGCCCTAGATTAGACTTAAAATATTTTAATCTCAGAATTAAAATCTGATTATATTTCTAAATTCCTCACCCCCAAATTAGCTAGGGGTGAAAGTTTGGTGCAATTTGGATATCATTTAGGCCATAATTCATATTTAATTAAAATGGGTCAATTACATTTTAGGGCTCCAACAAATTGAATTTGCAAATATACCAATACCTGATTAAACGGTCGAGATTCGCTGTGCGGACCGCGGGCGATCTGTCACAACCCTAGTTGTTACCCTATCTAAATTTGGATTATTTAAGCCAAACTAAGCTTTAATTTTGACTCAATTAGATGCAATGGGTCATTTAAACCTAACCCTATAAGTTTGAAATCAATCGGAGCTAAATTGAAAATTTTTGTATTTTTGACTATTTTTGAGTCCTAGAAAATACCTAAATTAAATAAATCTCCAAATTAAAATCTGATTTTATTTTTGAATTCCTCATACCTTAAATAGCTAATGGTGAATTTTTGGGAATTTTTGGAGCTGATCTAAGCCTAAATTGGGTTTAAATTACTTAAGAATTATTATATTAATTAATTGAAATTTTAACATTTAAATTTAATTATTTAATTAAAATAATTAAGTCAGGATCTGTTGTCTGAACTGCGGCAGATCCGCTGCGGGGTCCCGACAACGGCTTAGCTTTAGTAGCCAATGGATGTGCGCACACGAATCACGGCATAGGATCAAACGGTGCCAAATCATATCGCTATGATCTCTCGTCGCTCGTCGGATCAATTGGACAATCTGACGCTCAGGAGAGCACCCACTGTCTGGAATTTTAGATCACCATCAAACAGTCCAATCCCAACAGCTTCGCAGATCAGACGATTGAGGAAGAGCTTCAGCTGTTAACCTTCGTCCCCGCTCGACCTCCAGCCTAACCATAAAGATTCGTGGATATTCACCATGTCAGGGTTGTCTGCCACTCGTGTACCCATTCCTACAGACCATTAGCATCTTCCCCATTAGTGGCCAAACCAAAGGGGGTGGGTCAGGATGGTCGGGCCAATCCAAATGATGGAAGCTGACTGAACCCTTCGGCCCGAGCCAAATGCTCGAGCCTCAGCCATGGTTCCCACCCCTAAGCTTCCTTGGCTTATAAATAGACATTCCCCCTAGTCCAATGAACTCCTTTGCTCACTGTAATTCCTTCAATCTCCCCTCTCCCTCTCGGATGATCCCCATTAAATGTGCTGCCGTTCCAGGTGACTCCCATGGCTGCAAGCTGTTGATAGTGGGTGTGGTTTGGCGATCAAACCCCCAGGTACCTATGTGAAGCTCAGCTGCCCCAGTGTCTTCTGTCGTGCTCTATTCTTCTAGTCCAGGTACAGCCTATGTCCTAACTCCTCTATCAAGCTGGTTTCAACTCAACTCGCTTCCTCTCTAATCCTAGATGCTGCATTAGGACCTCTCCCTAGATTCCTAGTAGACGTTCAAGTCTTCTGGCGAGGCTTGGCAGTGGGCCAGACGGCGTATCTGCCGTCTGAGTGTGCACTGCCAGTCGAGCCAATTCTCCCAAATATTGCATTCCCTCGAGGCGATTGGCCGTCTAATAGGTAGTAGAAGCTATCGGTGATAATTGTCGAACCATAATGAAGGCTGGATTCAACCAGATCAATCGATTCAACTGGACTCGATCGATCCAGTTGCAGCTCTCGTCAACAAAATACCACGAGTAGCACCCCATTGATCCAAACCATCCCAGAACTCCTCAATTCTCCCTATCATTTCCCCTTAGGTTCCTGAACGTGTAAGGATCGAGATGGCTGCAATCCGTGGCCTTTGTGAGGAGAATTCACTCCTCACAAGTGCGCCTTCAGAGACACCTTGGCCGAGTAGTCCCCCGGCGATCTAGCACCTCCCAGTTGGGGCTTCATGGTTTAATTGATGCGTTTGGAGTCAGGGTTGGTGTAGCTGTCGAGATCAGGGCGTGGTGTGACATGTGCATAGTGAATTGCGCATCGAAAGCTAACCCTAATGAGCCGAGCATCGGGTGCCATCCACAGGAAGGAGATGATGCTTTTTGGGCCGGGCCGACCCCGCCCCGCGCCTTCTTAGTTTGGGCCGACTAAAGAATAAAAAGGATTTTAAAATTAAAATCCTTAAGAAAAAATACTCATAAATAGAATCCTAAAGTTGCTATTTAAATAAAAATATAGATTAAATTAATTAAATAACTTTAGTTACACAGATCCAAATTGTATGATCCAATATACCATTTGAATCAGAAAAATACAAGGAATCTAAATATAAAATGAAATCACAAATCCAATGGTTGGATTTAAAATAATTGCTTAAACCTTTTTTGTTTCTATTTAAATCATAATAAATTCAATTAATGAGCAAACTAATTGATTAAGGGCTCTGATTGCTCAGTAAACCCTAAAGAACAATTTCAGACCCTTAAAACCAGTTTTGGATATTAAATTTTCTTAATCACTCCTTAATCAGCCAAATTAGGGATTAGTGAATAAAACCCTAATTAAGGCTCTGATTTTAGCAAGGGTAGTTCTTAATGCTATCCTAAGCACAGTGGAACCTCTGGGTAAGGTTGGATTGCCCTGAGAATGCCTAAATTCACAAATCACCCTAATTCGCTTAAAGGAGTGATTAGTGTTAATTAGCTTAATTAGGTTGTCAAAACCTAAGATAAGTATGTTTCCCACTTCATTAATCAATATGAAACATATTAAAGCAAAGTAGATTTAATTTAAATAACTAAACCCTAAAATCCCAATTTTACCCTTATGAGGGGGTATTTCTGTCATTTTGGCCAAGATGTGTTTAAGTACCCCTTAAATCTTGGGAAATTCAGTAAATTATCCTTATTTAGATTATTAATATTCTCTAAACCCTTAAGCTAATAATGTTAATAATATTCATATTAAATTTAGGAATCTTCCTTTAGTCTTAATTAAAATACTTAGAACTTAAGTGATCATAAAAAGGATCACTTTGCCTTAATAAGTTGAATCTAATAATTTTAGATGTTAAATCTCAAATTAATCAATTTAATAAAGTTAGCTTATGAGCCTAAATTCTAAAAGAAACACATTTAGAAAGTCCAAGTAGAAAACCTAATTTAAATATAAAGTGATCAAACCTTAGATCTTAGATCTTAGATCCTAGACTACTTGAATTTTGTTAAATGATTCATTGTCTAAATCCTTTGAAACCTTTGATGTGGGTATAGGATGATTCAATCTATAAGATAATGAAATTATCTTAAAGGTTAAAAATAGATCTTAGATTCTCAAGTTCTTAATTGATTATTTTATCTTATAATCAGTAGAATAACATTTCACTAAGTTCGTAGTTCTTGAATATTTAAACTTATAGGATTCTTTACCTAATGTGAATATGGAGTGTGAACCCAAGATCCCTAATAGGATATTTATATTTTTCCTTGGATTTAGGATTTGAACACCAAATGGGGTTTAAATCCAAAATCCTTAAATCTTGATTTACTTAATCAAGATTTGGGTAAGAGAGCAAAATATTAACAAATTAGGTCATTAATTTATTTACTTAAACCTTGTAGTCATCACTTGATTTTGGATTAGAACTTGTTAAGTTATAATATTAACTTTAAGGATGTAAATCTGAGAATCTACTTGTACCTTCTCAGAGTAGTTAGATGGGGTAAATAGACAACAACAAATATCATATAAGTCTAGATTGAGTCTCTTGCTTACCTTGATTAAATTTGCTTGGCATACCTTGGATATTGAGCCTTATCCCTTGAGCATAATAGGAGAACTTAGGATACTGATGATACATCCTAAGTTAGTGTTTGTAAAGCATATCATTCATCCGGTTCTTGTAGTGCTTTCAGTAAGAAGACTATGTCCTAGCTTAGTCTGCCTCTTCAGTATTAGTATTGTATAGGATGGACCCAGGCCTAGCAGATTTGGATGTCTAGGCTGTGTATTGATTGATCTTGGAGGCCCTGTATGACCTATTGGCTGATATGGCAGTACTATGTCTTAGGCTTATTGCTACTCTAATTGGATTTTTCAGTCTCATTTTCTTTTTGCCTTACCACATGCTTCAGTGTCCTTACTTATAGTACTTGCTTGCTTTGCCACATGTCTCAGTGGCTTTACGTTACATAGCTTGTTCTGCTTTTGCCACATGTCTCAGTGGCCTTTCTTTTCTTTGTATTAATGAGCATGTTGTATGTATACTCTTATGGCTTACTTATATATATTGGCATGTTTAGGATGTTAGAACTTCTTATTATATTCAGCATTTGTATTATTTTATAATCAGCATATTTGAATGAGATCATAAGCATGTTAGGTTCATAATTGTATTATAGTTGCTGTTACTTTTAGCTTTTATCCTCACCTTGTTTATTTTGCGTTGTATGTTATTTCACATACTACTTGCTTGCTATAAATGGATAGTTTATAGTTACCCCATTTCTTTATAGCTTGTCGCACCCATAATTAGCTTGCATGCTTAGTAAATTTAAATGTGATATCGTTAAATACTCAGTTCATTAAAATAGCCTAAAATGTACTTTGATATTTGTATGTATATTGATGAATGTTTATAGTATTCTGGTGACAAGTACTTGGCTTAAGGCAAGTTGGGTTTTCACCTAATTTTACTTAAGCTAGGGATTTGCCACAGTTGGAGCACCGTATTTCTTATTGTCAGTACGGGGGCCCCACATGATCTACTATGGAGCCCGGGTCACACGACAGTAGAGTCCCACTGATCTCACCATTGAGCCCTTTAGATCCCACGGCCCGGATCAAATTTCATGGGATAGCAGATCCACCGTTAAATGAATCCATGGATCCTACGGCCAAGATCACTCCCACGATCGATCGTTAGGATCCGAGCGATCCCAGCCATAGCGCCATCTGATTGATAGATCAGACGACAACTGAAGGTCCCGCTACTGTGAACCTTCGTCTTCCTCTTGCCTGCGCCCGACAGGGTAGATCTTCCCATACTACCAACTGCTAAGCCTATACCCCACTCCTTCATCTATTTTAGCAAGTTGTTACGACCTCCCCCGTCTTGGCAAGGACTCCCAATTGGACCTCTTGACCCGACCGAGCTAGAATTGGAAATTTGAGAGCTCGGCCATGGCCCAATCCCTCGGGTCTCCTTGGCTCGAGGTTAAGCCTCTGGAATCTTTCCCATTCTCTGCTAAGGCAATAAATAGCCTTAGCATAGCTTCATTTGATCCATGCTGATTAATTGAGCTCAATCCATCTTTCGCCATTGCTGTCAGTTCGGAGCTTGCATAGGCACTTCCAGGAGCTCTCAAACTGCTGATAGTAGGCTCTCCTGGTGTTTAAGATTCTTTGCAGCATCTGGAAGCTCAGCTAAGGCCAACCATATCCTCTGTCAGTTGTCCCGAGCCATCCTGACAAACCAGGTACCCCCATTTGTAAGCCTTGAGTCAATGAGGCTCTGGGTCCTTCCCATTTGATTTGTCTTGATGCTTATTGTTGTTTCAAACTCATTACTATCGTAATTAGGCTCTAAGCTAATCCTTATTGATCGGGCTAAGACCTTAAGGAATGCCTCAGGTCGAGTAAGGCCCCAACTTTCCAGCCCACCTCAAGCCCTCACACCAGAGGGGCTTTGATCCGTCTCACCTCCCTGATGGTGTAAAGATCAAGCCCTGACTCTAGTGTGGCCTCTATGGGGAGAATTGTATCCCCACAGTAGCTCCATTAAGAGAGTCCTCAGGTGAGTAAGGTCTGGCCGATCTGGACCACCTCATAGGGGACTTTGAGTGTCAATTGATGCATCTTGGCTAAAGGATTGATCTCGATTGACCTGAGGCCAAGGCATGCACTCTAGACGGAGAATTTCACCATCTAGGGTTTCCCGGATCGGCATCAGCCGAGAGGAGTTAAGTCAGGGATGATGGCACTGTGCGGGTTGAGTCAGCCCGTGACCCGCACTGTGCGACAGTGCCGGGTTCCATGGGCCTTGGTCAACCCGCGCTGTTCGATTAATGGGCGAGCTCGTTTAATTAAATCCGATTAATTGGATTTATTTTTATAAAGGAAAATAATCCATTTAATTCAATCATAGGAAAAATTTAATTAGAAAAATACATAATAAATTAATGTGATAACTTTCAATCCACTGATCCAAATCCTATGATATTATATATCAAATTAATCAAAAAATTATCTGGGTAAAATAATATTTAACTTTTAATGGTTTGATTTTCTATTTTTGCCTAATTATGGCAGATCCTAATTAAGGTTGATTAGCATAAATACTTATCTAAATTGAATATTTAGGGTGCCATTAGTTTCCTTATGATTAGTATAATGAATGTGTTAAGTAGTTTATTTTTCTAATTTCTATATTTCAACTTATGCCCTAATCTTGTTAAATCATGATTAGTGAAAATTAGTACTTGTAATTACTCGATCTTAGCAAACTTAGTCTCTGATTAATTGTATGATTAAATAAAACTTATGTGCCAAGTTGTATGAGATTCTGATGGTTAGATTTGTAATTATGTGCAAATCCTTTTGAATTTGTATAGGGTTTGATTAGCACTAATTACTTTCTATTTTTCTAAATTTTCTATTATTATGTTTCATAACAGTAAGGTAGATGTATCTAAATAATATGTGCCAATTTATGATATATAAATTCAATAAACCTAAATTGAGCACTTAATTACCTTAACTAATATTAAAAAATCCTAAGACTTCGATCAAGCTATTAAGACTTGATCTAAGTTTGAGATTGCCACCAATAATACATCTCTAATCTACCGATTGCATTTGATTCATAAATAAACTTTTGTCCTTATTCAGACATGAGTAGGGGTTAAGCCCTAATCTATTTAATTAAGATCCCAATTCTTACACTTAATTAAGTTGCTTGATTATAAGATAATGCAATTGATATTATTCCAATAATGCACTTGATTTGGTATTGATCTTAAAGCATTGAACTAGAAATGATAAGGATAATAATCAAGCCATGTGATTGAATAATCCGAATCTAAGCTTTGGATCCTTAATTTTTTCCTATATAAGACTACTAGCATAAGATGATTGATAAGAATGGTATTGATTTAATAACTGATCTAACTCTAATAATATCCTTGATTTATCCCCATGATTGTAGAGTAGAATGTGATTAGATGATTTAGGCATCTGATCTGATCATTTAAATCTAAGTTAATAAGTAACCCTTAAATGTTGGCTTAAGTGAAATAAGTGTGAGATCCTAGGGATCTTGCTTTAGATATTATCCTTGAAATATTTAAAGAACCTAAATTAATAACTCCTTGGGGTAGGAGAAATTTGTGTAACTCATTGAGGTAGAAACCTAGATGATCCCATCAACCTTTGAAGTTGATCTTAACCCTCATGGTAGGAATCACCTAAGTTACATAGAATAAAACCTTTTCTTTGTGGTAGAATCTATATTAAGTGGTCTTTTGATCACGTCCTTGGAACCTTATGTAGGACTCACCTCTTAGAGTAAGGATTGAAAGTCTTGATAAATCCTTATGGTTTTCAATAGAATTGCTAAGCCTAGATCATTGGTTGGGTATAGTAGAGTATACCCATAGTACTGGATTATTTCAGTAAGATTCAGGAATGGTTGAGTCACTCTAAGTGAGATTTATCTTTGTGCTATCCTGCAGGCTTAGGCGGATACAGCCTCACTTAGAGTAAATCAGTCATCTTAAGAGCGTTGCAAATTGAGACTCATTCCTTAGTTTGATTAAAATACAATCGCCAATTGGTGATGCCTCCTAGCGAAGATCGCTTCAGTTGGTATGGTTTCAACAAACTAAGTAATTAGAGTCACCCTCTTTAAGACGCTAAGTGTGGCTATGAGTTGAGCATCTTACTGACTTATCTTGAGATGCAAATTGCCATCGGGTGATGCCTCCTATCGAAGATCGCTTCATTAGGGTGGCTTAATCAAACTAAGTATTAAGAACCACCTTTCATGCAATTGTGCTAAACATGTGTATACAATCATCCCATCTAATGGTCCTTAAATAAAACATACAACTTCAACCAATTATCAGAACTAAAACATGAGCATAAGCATAATAAATACATTTCAGTGGTGATGATGGGTATCAGTGATGAATTATGGGTTACGGAATGTTGCATACATTAACTGGGGAATTTTAGGATGCATCGGCATCACCGTACTATCTTCCCAACTGGGTGTATGTATACATTGGACCGTACGACTCATAGTCTTTCAGTGATAGTTCTGTTATATATCTGTGGCATACCATCTTGTGGCATATTTGGATACATTATCCCAGTGACATATAGTACAGCGTTGGACATTCTTACATTGGTTTCTAGGTATTTTATGCTTTCACATACTTTCAGCATTCAGCTTTTAGTTCATTTGCACCTTGATTAGTCATTACATTTTCAAATGATTCAGTGACTTTACTACTTTTCCACAGTCTTGTTTACTTTACTGCCTACTTGTATTTGCTTTAGTACTGCTTAGCCTAGTTGTAATGTGTTAGACTTCTTGTCTAACATGATGTACTTTTGGGATCTGGCAATTTGCTAGATCCCAAGCAACTTGTTGAGACAGGGCAGGAGGACTTGTAGGAGATCCTGGAGGAATACATGGAGCCTTAGCGAAACCTTTTTCTACCTTTTTCTTTACTATTTTTGCTTTCAGTACTTTAGATGCACCTTACTTCAATATCCTTTTAAATCAATTTGTAATAATTCTGGATGTATTTTTCTTTTCTTTTCTCAGATGAATGCTTACTTGTACTCTGTGATGAATGTACTCTAGATTATTTGTTTTAGCTTTCGCACTCTTTTATATTACTACTATACTTAGTATTGTGATGTGATCAGTATACTGAAAATGTTGATATTTACAACCTACATTGGATTCCTTATTTATTTTGATAATCCAATGTGTGAGTTAGTCTAATACTTAAGATAAGTACTCTCCTCTTATCCTAAGTATTGACTCTCGATCATACTCTTAGGATTGAGTCAGCAGCCCTTCAGTGTGGCTCAGTTTGTGCCTATTATTCAGGAAGATGGAGTGTGCCCTTCTTTCCGAGTAGTGCAATCGCTCCGCCTTCGAAATTATGATTCTCCTCTCTTTTGCGAGCAGCGACGGGGCTGGGCGCTACAGTTGGTATCAGATAAGTATCATAAAGTGTTCGATAAGGAGTTTTGCTCCTATCTACTTTATGATATATTCTCTATATCAGGTCAAGATCATAAGTTACTAAGTATAATGAAAAGAAAACATCCAAAAGTTCAGCAAGATATCTCAAAAATGAAAGGGTTAACTATATCTAGAATGATGACACCCAAGGAATTTAACGCACTTAATAATTTGATTGAAACTATAACTTTTTTAATACCAAAAAAGGACATCTTAGGGCTTGAACGAACTTTGAAAGTAATGATAAAATATGAATGAAATACTTATAAGTTGAGTTATTTTAGGAATGGAATACTCGCAGTTAGCATTTTGGTTCTACCTTAGGATGTTTGACGGCTACTGGATAGATGACCTTCGAGATGGACAGATCTATGGAAGGGTCATCGATGGAGTGTCACCTTGAGGAGTTGAGGTGCTTGATAAAATCCTTATCAACTCATCCTTTGGAGGCACCAGTCTTTCAGCACTCACCAGAGAATGGTTGGACCGCATTACTACCGCACTTCGAGAGACAGCCTGTCCGGAGGAGTATCATCTGGAGATCGTAGAGATTCTACTGAGGGGATCAGCAAGTCATTTGTGGTTTTGGGTATACAATAAATTAGCTCGGAGGAGCCACATAGTCATATATAATGACTTTTACTCTGCCTTTTTGGTAGAATATTATAATTATAATTTTAGAGATCTTATTCTATCATTTTCTTTCATCACAGTTATATGTTTTGTGGATCCATGTATCTTCTCTTGTGAGAAAGAAATGAAAGAATGAAAGTATAGTAAAATTTTATGTTTTTGAATACATACTTGCATTTACAATCATTAATCCTGGATCTCTATCTGCTCCTACTCCGATCAAGAATACGGTCTCATCGTCAGACGGACCCGAAGGATCAAACCCCATGGTTAGTCTAGTAAAAGCATTAATAAAAAGCAATACACAACAAGCGCAAGAAACATGCACTTTGATTCTCTCTGTCGGACAACAACCTACACCCCCGTCAGGGTCCTTTACTGGCGATGGGATCCTTCATAGCTTCCTTCGCCTTAGGACCCCCACATTCAATGGAGCATTAAATCCAATGGATATAGTAAACTAGATCAAGATTGCCAAGAAGAACCTTGCCAGTATCAAGTGCCTTAACTTTAAAGCCATCCATTTGGTTACTCACATATTCCAAGAAGAAGCCAAATATTGGTTGGAGAATGAACGATACAATAAGTTTGCTGACTACGAAATAGAGGATATTCCATGGGACATGTTTTTGGAGGCGTTCCATGAAGCATTCATACCAGCATCATCTCAAGCAATCCTAGAGGATGAGCTCCTCCATCTCACTCAAGGAAATAATTCAGTGTTTGACTATGAACAATAATTTTGCAGATTATCATGCTATATTCCAGATCTAGTTAGAACGGAATCATCAAGATGCCACCGTTTTCTGAAGGGCCTTAGAGACTCCATCAATGCCCACTTAGTATCCAGTCAGATCAAGAATCTGACTGAATTGATCGAACTTGCTCGTCTTCAAGAAGGATTTCAAGGTCAATTAGGCCGAAAGAAGAAGACAATAGTTAAGTAACCAAGGAAGGAGCATTTTGGTCATCATAAGTTGGCAAAAGTCTATAACATTAAGACTAAACAATCCCAACCCCAAAACCTTGAGTGCAAATGATTGCATCTATATGGAAAATGTTACCACTTCAGTGGTGTAAGTTTTACTTGTGGTCAAAGCAGCCACCATTATTTTGACCACGATACTAAGAACATAATCGATGAAGTGCTCATCAGTCACTCATGTCATAAGTAAGCATTCTGTACACAACCAAGGAATAGCCGAGAGACTGCTCCTGCTATAATGCCAGCTCCTACTTCAATAGAAGGTAACTCTTGTAACATTCTTTTTGATACAGGAGCAAGTCAATCATTTGTATCAGAAAGTTGGGTTAAGAATCTTAAGCTGCCGTCATACCGCCTAGCAAATTCAGTAAGCATAGGATTACCTTCCGAAGCCCAAATGCAATCCCATTAGTTTTGCAAAATAGATATTCTGATTTGTTAACAAAAATATAAAGCCCAATTGATCATTTTGCCAATCGCAAATTTTGATATAATACTAGGTATGAACTGGCTAAGCCAGCATGGTGCAATCTTGGGCAGTGGAAATCTATCGCAATCTTTCATCGGCAAATTTAGTACTCAGGCACCATTAATTAATGCAATAAAGGTAGAAAGGTTGGTCAAACAGGGCTGCAATGCATATCTTGTAACAATGTTAGCATCAAAGAAAGAAGTTGTGCCCCTGTCAGAGAATCAAATTGTTCATGAATTTCCCAATGTTTTTCCTGAAGATCTACTCGGTCTTCCTCCAGTTAGAGAATTAGAGTTTGCAATTGAATTAGTTCCAGTAACCCAACCATTGTCTAAAGTTCCATATTGCATGGCGCCTAAGGAGCTTCAAGAATTGAACACGCAACTTCAAGACCTGTTGGAGAAAGGTCTTATTCGTCCAAGTTCATCTCCTTGGGGAGCGCCAGTTTTATTCGTGAATTAGAAAGATGGATTGATGAGAATGTGCATCAATTATAGAGAATTGAATAAAGTAACTATCAAGAACAAATATCCTTTGCCTTGTATCGATGATCTATTTGATCAATTATCTGGAGCTAAAGTCTTCTCAAAGATAGACTTGCGATCTGGATATCACCAGTTGCGAGTTAAAGATTCAGACATCGAGAAAACCGCATTTAAAACCCGTTATGGACATTATGAATTCTTAGTAATGTCCTTTGGGCTAACAAATGCGCCCTCCATTTTTATGGATTTAATGCAGCGTGTTTTGAAGGCGTACTTAGATAAGTTCATCATCATCTTTATCGATAATATCTTGATTTATTCAAAAAGTAAAGCTGAACATGAGAACCATCTGTGGTCAGTATTAGAAGAACTTTGAAGTCATGAGCTATACGCCAAGTATTCCAAATGTGAATTCTGGCTTGACTCAATAGCTTTCTTAGGTCATGTTGTAAACACTCAAGGAATAAAAGTCGGTCAAAATAAAGTAAGCACGTTCAAGATTGGTCACAACCAAAATCTGTGACCGATATTAGAAGTTTCCTGGAATTAGCAGGTTACTATAGGAAATTTGTCAAGGCCTTCTCACAAATTGTGTCTCCTCTCACAGAGTTGATGCAAAAAGTAGTACCTTTTATCTGGATTTCAGAGTGTGAGAAAGCATTTCAATCATTAAAAGATGTTCTTTCTTTTGCGCCAGTTCAAGCTTTACCTAAAGAAGGTCTCAACTACCAAGTCTATGCCGAAGCATCTAGCATAGGTTTGGGATGTGTGCTGATGCGGGAAAGGAGAGTTATAGCTTATGCATCTCGTTAGCTAAAATCGCATGAAAAGAACTATCATGTCCATGATCTCTAATTAGCAGCTATAGTTTTTGCTCTGAAAATATGGCATTATTACCTTTATGGCATATAGTGTTCCATATTCACCGATCATCAAAGCTTAAAGTACATCTTCACCCAGCGTGAGTTAAACTATCGTCAGCGAAGATGGCTCAAGTTGATAATCGATTATGATTTGAGTATCCAGTATCATCCAATAAAAGTGAATGTTGTAGCAGATGCACTTAGCCGTCATGCTACTCTATCTTTCATGATATCATCTAGTTCACTAGAGGAAGAATTTATAAAGCTTGAAATCAGACCAATACGTGGTACTACGCTAAGTACACTGATATCCATGAGTTTAGTGGAACCAATATTTAATCATGATGTCTCCACCTCCCAACCAAAGGATGAAGACTATCTAAAGATTAAAGTAGAGATCAAAAGTGGTCATCGCTTTGATCTTCAGCTTTGAGGTAAGGTAATCTATCAAGAGATTGCCTATGGATTTCCAAATCTATGCATCAAGAGATTCTAGCAGAATGTCACAATTCTAGTTACCAAGTACATCCTGGCAATACCAAGATGTATCATGACCTAAAGAAATCATTCTGGTGGCCTGGAATGAGGAAAAGTGTGGCTAAATTTGTAGCAAAGTATCATGCTTGTAACTTAGTTAAAGCCAAACACCAAAAGCCCAGAGGACTTCTTCATCATCTGGCAATTCCCAAATGGAAGTTGTTCGATATTTTTATGGATTTTGTTATGAGCTTACCTAAATTAACATCCGGTGCTGATTCCATTTGGGTCATTATCGATCGACTGACCAAGTCAGCACATTTTATCCCTATGCATCAAATTGACATGTAGAGAAATTGGCAAAGCTTTATATCAAGGAAATAATCAGGCTCCATGGAATTTCAAGATCTATCATATCTGATCGAGATAGCCATTTCACTTTTAAATTCTGGCAAGTAGTGCATCAATACTTGGGGACTACTCTAGCCATGAGCACCAACTTTCACCCTCAAACAGATAGTTAAACGAAAAGAGTCAATCAAGTCTTGGAAGATCTTCTTCATCTCTGTAGTCTGAATTTTGGAGGCTTCTGGGAAGATCATATTCCTCTCATGGAGTTCGCATACAACAACAGTTTTCAGGTGAGTATCAGCATGGCTCCATATAAAGCTCTGTATGGTTGGAAATGCAGTACTCCTTTAGCATAATTTGAAACAGGTAGTATTCAATTATATGGCTCAGAATTAGTTGAAGAAACTAATCATAAGATTCAACTGATCCAGCAAAGAATCAAAGCATCTCAAGATTGCCAAAGTAAGTATCATGATGCCCATCACTGTACCTTGGAATTTTATGTTAGAAATTTTGCATATCTTAAAGTTAGTCAGATGAAAGGCATGTATCATTTTGGTGTAGCTGGGAAGTTAAGTCCCTGATACGTCGTACCTTTTGAAATCCTAGAGAAAATTGGTTCCGCAGCTTATTGATTGAAGCTTCCTGAAGATTTCTCTGCAGTCCATAATGTGTTTCACATCTCCTCTCTACGGAGATGTCTTCGTAATCCATTTCATCTAATTTAACTTCCAACTGTATCTCTCTAGCCAAATCTTTCTTATGTAGAAGAGCCAATTAAGATCTTAGCTCATGATCAAAAGTAGCTGAGAAATCGCTCAATTCCAATGGTAATGGTTCAATGGAGGAATCGTTCTTTAGAAGAATCTACTTGGGAGAAAGAGGCGGATATGAGAAGAAAATATCCCAATCTCTTTGAAAATCCAGGTATCCATTAATTTTCTGAATTATAATTCTATTCTTAAAATTCCTGCATTTTTCTCTCTTAAGATGATGTCGAGGAGGACATCGTTCTTAAGTGGGGGAGTCTTACCCTGCTAATCTATAGCCTAATTAATCCCTAATTTCAATACCATTACTTTTAAAACATCAAGTTGAGCCTATCCTAAAAATTTGAAGTCCATTGGACTTCTTTAAAGTCAGAGATGACATTTTGATTAGTCTAGATGTCCTAGATTAAACCTCTAATATTTTGATCTCAGAATTGAAATCTGATTGCATTTTTGAATTCCTCACCCCCAATATAGCAAGGGGTGAAAGTTTGGTGAAATTTGGATATCATTTAGGCCATAATTCACATTTAATTTAAATAGGTCAATTGCATTTTAGGGCTTCCAACAAATTGAATTTGCAAATATACCCATACCCGATTAAACAGTCAGAATTCATTGTGCGGACTACGGGCGATCCGCTATGGAGCCTGGGTCACGCGATAGTGGAGTCCCACTGATCTTACCGTTGAGTCCTTTAGATCCCACGGCCCGGATTGAATTTTGTGGGATAACGAATCCACCGTTATATGCATCCGTGGATCCTACGGCTAGGATCACTCCCGCGATCTGTCGTTAGGATCCGAGCAATCCCAGCCATAGCGCCATCTGATCGATATATTAGACGGCATCCAAAGGTCCCGCTACTGTGGACCTTTGTCTTCCTCTCGCTCGTGCCCGACAGGGAAGATCTCCCTGTACTACCAGCTGCCGAGCCTGTCCCCCACTCCCGCATCCACCTCAGCAGGTCATTACGACCTCCCCCATCTTGGCAAGGAGCCCCAATTGAACCTCGTAACCCGGCTGAGCTCGAATTGGAAATTTGAGAACTCGGCCATTTGGCCCGATCCCTCGGGTCTCCTTGGCCCAAGGTTAAGCCTCTGGAATCTTTCCCATTCCCTACAAAAGCTATAAATAACCTTAGCATAGCTCCATTTGATCCTTGCTGATTAATTGAGCTCGATCCCTCTTCCACCATTGCCGTTAGTTCGGAGCTTGCGTAGGTGCTTCCAGGAGCTCTCAAACCATTGATAGTATTCTCTGGTAGTGTTTAGGAACCTTTGCAACATCTAGAAGCTCAGCTAAGGCCAGCCATATCCTCTGTCAGCTATCCCGAGCCATCCCGACAAACTTGATACCCTCATTTGCAAGCTTTGAGTAAATGAGGCTCGGGCTCCTTTCCATTTGATTCATCTTGATGCTTATTATCATTTCGAACTCATTGTTATCGTAATTAGGCTCTGAGCTAGTCCCAATCAATTGAATCGATCGATCGGGCTAAGTCCTTAAAGAACGCCTCTGGTCGAGTAAGGCCCCGGCATTCTAGCCCACCTCAGGCCCTCAGACCAGAGGGCTTCGATCTGTCTCACCTCCCTGATGGTGTAGGGATAGAGCCCTGGGTCTGGCGTGGCCTCTGTGGGGAGAATTGTATCCCCATAGTAGCTCCATTAAGGGATTCCTCGTCTGAGTAAGGTCTTGCCGATCCGTACTACCTCATAGGGGGCTTCGAGTGTCAATCGGTGCATCTTGGCTAGGGGATTGATTCTCGATTGACCCAAGGCCAAGGCGTGCGCTCTAGATGCAGAATTTTGCCGTCTAGGGTTTCCCGGATCGGCCTCTGCCAAAAGGAGTCGAGGCGGGGATGATGGCACTGTGCGAGTCGGGTCAATCCGTGACTCGCGCTGCGCAATAGTGTCGGGTTCTGCGGGCCCCGGTCGACCTGCACAGTTCGGCTAATGGGTCGAGCCCATATTAATTAAATCCGATTGGTTGGATTTATTTTCCTTAAGGAAAATAATCCAATTAATCCAATCATGGGAAAAATGTAATTAGAAAAATACACAAAAAATTAATGTGATAACTTTCAATCCACTAATCCAAACCCTATAATATTATATATCAAATTAATCAAAAAATCATCAGGGATCTGAATATAAAATAATATTTAACTTTTAATGGTTGGATTTTCTATTTTTGCCTAATTATAGCAGATCCTAATTAGGGTTGATTAGCATAAATAATTATCCAAATTACATGTTTAGAGTGCCATTAGTTTCCTTATGATTAGTAGAATGAATGTGCTAAGTAGTCTATTTTTTTTATTTCTGTATTTCAACTTAAGCCCTAATCTTGTTAAATCATGATTAGTGAATATTAGAGCTTATAATTATTGGATCTTAGCAAACTTAGTCTCTAATTAATTGTATGATTAAATAAAACTTATGTGTCAAGTGGTATGAGATTATGATGGTTATATTTGTAATTAGGTGCTAATCATTTTGAATTGGTTTAAGGTTTGATTAGCACTAATTACTTTTTGTTTTTCTAAATTTTTTTGTTATTATGTTTCATAATAGTAAGGTAGATGTATCTAAACCATATATGCCAATTTATGATATCTAAATTCAATAAACTTAAATTGAGCACTTAATTACCTTAACTAACCTTAAGAAATCTTAAGACTTTGATCAAGCTATTAAGACTTGATCTAGGTCTGAGATTGCCACCAATAATAAATCTCTAATCCACTGATTTGACGTTTGATTCATAAATAAACATTTGACCTTAATTAGACAAGAGTAGGGGTTAAACCCTAATCTATTTAGTTAAGATCCTAATTCTTACACTTAATTAAGTTGACTTGATTATAAGATAATGCAATTGACATTATTCCAATAATGCACCTGATTTGGTATTAATCTTAAAGCATTGAACTAGAAATTATAAGAATAATAATTAAACCATGTGATTGAATAATCTGAATATAAGCTTTGGATTCTTGATTTTCTTTTATATAAGACTACTAGCATAAGATGATTGATAAGAATGGTATTGATTTAATAACTGATCTAGCTCTAATAATATCCTTGATTTATCCCCATGATTGTAGAGTAGAATGTGATTAGATAATTTAGGCATCTGATCTAATCACTTATATCTACGTTAATAACCCTTAAATGTTGGCTTAAGTGAAATAAGTGTGAGATCCTAAGGATCTTGCTTTAGATATCATCCTTGAAATATTTAAAGAACCTAAATTAATAACTCCTTAGGGTAGGAGAAATTTGTGCAACTCATTGAGGTAGAAACCTAGATGATCCCATCAACTTTTGAAGTTGATCTTAACCCTTATGGTAGGAATCACCTAAGTTACATAGAATGAAACCTTTTCTTTGTGGTAGAATCTATATTAAATGGTCTTTTGATCACATCCTTGGAGCCTTATATAGGACTCACCTCTTAGAGTAAGGATTGATAGTCTTGATAAATCCTTGTAGTTTTTAATAGAATTGCTAAGCCTAAATCATTGGTTGGGTATAGTAGAGTATACCCATAGTACTCTATTATTTCAGTAATATTCAGGAATGGTTGAGTCACTCTAAGTGAGATTTATTTTTGTGCTATCTTGTAGGCTTAGGTGGATACAACCTTGCTTAGAGTAAATTAGTCATCCTAAGAGCATTGCAAATTGGGACTCATTCCTTAGTTTGATTAAAATAAAAATCACCGACGGGTGATGCCTCCTAGCAAAGGTCGCTTCAGTAGGTATGGTTTAACAAACTAAGTAATATGAGTCACCCTCTTTAAGATGCTAAGTGTGGTTGTGAGTTGGGTATCTTACTAACTTAGCTTGAGATACAAATCGTCATCGGGTGATACCTCCAATCAAAGATCGCTTCGTTAGGGTGGCTTAATCAAACTGAGTATTAAGAACCACATTTTGTGCAACTATGCTAAACATGTGTATACAATCATTCCATATAATGGTCTTTAAATAAAAAGTGCAACTTCAACCAATAAACAAAACTAGAATATAGGGGTCATAATCCTTTTAGCAAGATTCTGCACAATAGAGACTTTGGATTCACTATCGGATTTTAACATATTTATGGATTTACTGGATTTAACTCATATTGTATAGAAGCATGAGCATGAGCATAATGTATATATTTTAGTGGCAATGATGGGTATCAGTGACAAATTATGGGTTACGGAATGTTGCATATATTGACTAGGGAATTTCAGAATGCATCGGCAGCACCGTACTATCTTCCCAATTGGGTGTATGTATACATTGGACCGCACGACTCATAGTCTTTTAGTGATAGTTCTATTATATATCTGTGGTATACCGTGTTGTGACATATTTGGATGCATTATCCCAGTGACATATAGTACAGCATTGGATATTTTTACATTAGTTTCTGGGTATTTGATGTTTTCACATACTTTCAGTATTTTGCTTTTAGTTCATTTGCACCTTGATTTGTTGTTACGTTTTCAAATGATTCAGTGACTTTACTGCTTTTCCATAGTCTCGTTTACTTTACTGCCTACTTGTATTTACTTTAGTACTACTTAGCCTAGTTGCGATGTGTTAGACTTCTTGTCTAACACCAGGTACTTTTGGGATCTGGCAGTTTGCTAGATCCCGAACAGCTTGTTGAGACAGGGCAGGAGGACTTGTAGGAGTTCTTGGAGGAATACATGGAGCCTTAGCGGAACCATTTTCTACCTTTTTTATAACTATTTTTGCTTTCATTACCTTTGATGCACCTTACTTCTGCATCCTTTTAAATCAGTTTGTAATAATTCTGGATGTATTTTTCTTTCATTTTCTAAGATGAATGATTACTTCTACTCTATGATGAATGTATTCTAGATATTTTGCTTTAGCTTCTGCACTCTATTATACTACTACTATACTTAGTATTATGATATGATCAGCATATTGGAAATGTTGATATTTATGAAATATATTGGATTCCTTATTTATTTTGATAATCCAATGTGTGTGTTAGTCTAATACTTAAGATAAGTACTCTCCTCTTTTCCTAAGTATTGACTCTCGATCCTGCACTTGGGATTGAGTTAGCATCCCTTCAGTGTGGCTTAGATTGTGCCTATTATTTAGGAAGATGGAGTGTGCCCTTCATTCCAAGTAGCGCAACCACTCCGCCACCGAAATTATGATTCTCCTCTCTTTTCCGCGCGGTGATGGGGTGGGGCACTACACTTTTACCCAAAGAGAACTAAATTGTAGATAGAGAGGATGGCTAGAATTGATTAGTGATTATGATTTGGATATTCAGTACCACCCAGGTAAGGCAAATGATGTAGCAGATGCCCTCAATCGTTGTGCTACACTATCAACTTTAATTGCTACAAGTTCATTAACAGAAGAATTTCAGAAGATGGAAATTGTTCCAGTTCGTGGTGATAGAATGAGCTCTATACTAACCAATATCAATGTAGAGCCCACCTTTCATAGAGATGTTTCTATCTCTCAAACTAAGGATGAAAAATATTTGAAGTTCAAAACAGATATTGAAGGTGGTCGCCGTCATGATTTGCTGATGCATGGGACAGTTATTTATCAAGGCAATCGTATATGGATTCCAAAGTTAATGCATTAAAAGATACTTGTAGAAGGCCACAATTCTGGTTATCAGGTCCATCCTGGAAGTATAAAATGTATCAAGATTTGAAGAAATCATTTTGGTGGCCTGACATAAAAAAGAGTGTGGCAAATTTTGTTGCAAAATGCCACGCATGTTGTTTAGTAAAATCAAAACATCCAAAACCTAATGGTATACTGTATCCACTAGAGATTCCATAATGGAAATGGATAGATATATCTATGAATTTTGTTATGGGCTTACCTTGTGCAGGATCTGGAGCTAATACAATATGGGTTATAGTTGATCATCTAACTAAGTTAACCTATTATATTCCAATTCATCAAACTGACTCAATTGAGAAGTTAGCAAAGCTGTATATTAAATAAATAGTCAGATTGCACGGAATTCCCAAAACCATCATGTCTGATAGAGACAGCCATTTCACTTCAAAATTTTGGCAGGCTGTACATCAAGATTTGGGTACCACCTTAGCCATGAGTACAGCATTTCATCCACAAACAGATGGCCAAATAGAAAGAGTTAATCAAGTATTTGAAGATCTTCTTCGATTATGTATGTTGGACTTTTCAGGATCTTGGGAAGAGCATATTTCCTTGGTTGAATTTGCTTACAATAATAGTTTTTAGTCAAGTATTAAAATGGCATCGTATAAAGCTCTATATGGTAGGAAGTGCTCAACTCCACTAGCATGGCTTGAAATAGGAGATACTCAATTGTATGGTTTAGAGCTAGTGGAAAAGACAAACAAGAAAGTGAAGCTCATTCAATAGAGAATCAAAATAGCTCAAGATAAATAGAGTAAATATCATGATAACCATCACCATCCTCCTGAGTTCCAAGAAGAAGATTTAGTATACTTAAAAGTTAGCCCAATAAAAGGAATTTATCATTTTGGAGTTTTAGGAAAACTCAGTCCAAGATTTGTAGGTCCATTCAAGATCATAAAGAAGATTAGGTTAGCAGTGCATAAACTTGAACTGCCATAAGATTTTGCTGCTGTTCACAATGTATTCCACATATCATTATTAAGAAAAAGTCTTTGAGATCCTTCCCATCTTATTCAACTTCCAATAATAGGGATTCAACCTGATCTTACTTATGCTGAAGAACCAGTTAAAATTCTAGGCTGTGATCAGAAATAATTAAGAAATCGTTCTATTTTATATATCAAATTTCAGTGGAAGAATTGTTCGTGTAATAAATCCACTTGGGAAAAAGAAGTGGATATGTGGCAAAAATATGCTAATCTTTTTAATTTAGGTACTCTCTTAACTCTAGTTTATTTCAATTCATTAATTCGTATCTGCCTTTTCTTTCCACTTGAATGATGTCAAGGATGACATCATTCTTAAGTGGGAGAGTCTGTAATAACCCAGGTTGTTACTTAGGTCAATTATAACTAATTCAAGTTCTAATTATAGTTCTAGTACCTTAATTAAGTCATTAGGAACTCATCTCTAACACTTAGTCCAAATTAGGATTCAAATGGATCAAATCCTAATTTTGAGAAATTCTAAAAATCTTAGATATTGACCTATTTAATTTGACCTCAAATCAAAAATCTAACTTCGCAATTGCATTCACCACCCCCAAATTAGCTAGGGGTGATATTTTGAAGGCATTGGGAAGTCACTAGATTTTTGTCGAATATTTTAATATTATTTTAATACTCCAAAAAATTGAACAATTAAATACTCGTCGAATTAAAAATTTGATTGCGTCGTTGCATTTAGCACCTCTCAATTAGCTAGAGGTGATTTATTTGAATTTTTTTGAGTGTAAATAATTATTTAAATTGAATTAATAAAATAAATGTAAATTATTTAAATAATAATAATATATAATATATTAATTAAGCGGCGTCGTTTACTCAAAGCTGACGTCGTCTGCTTTATAAGTTGAATTTGACTGTCGATCGAAAGATCGGACGGCCTTCGCTTCGTCCTTGTCAGCCGCGCCATGTGCAGAGCACGTGGCAATCGCTCGTTCACACTGCGAGCTGCGCTCGCCAGGTGTTTCCCGTCGCAGCATTGCCACCGCTCTAGATTCATATTAAGTACCCTGATCGACTCCCTGATGCACAGTTTACCAAATTTGGAGCTCGACAGAGAATCGGGGTACGATTGTTTGAGCTATTGTTCCTAACCGTCAAGCAGGTACTCTTCGGTCCATCCTATTTCCTTCGACATTTTCTATCGCTTGATTTGGAATGGTTAATTCAATAGATGGATTAAGTATTATGTAGTCTTGATCGAACTTAGCTTATCGCAATCAATCTAATTTGCCATTTTAGATATAATTAAAATCGTTAGAACCCCGTTCGCCGAACATTACAGGTTAGGGTTTGATCCTGTGCCAAATCCAGGTCACCTCTGCCACCGATCCATATACCGTTGAGTATCCATGATTGTTCTCTTTCCATTCCTCTGCAGGCCGAGCCATGCCGCCGATGAGAACACCGCCAAACGGTGTGCCTTAAGTTCCTGTCTGCGAAAAGGCGAAGGAGGCAAAGCCCCGGGTTGGGTCGACCTGGGCCCAACCCAAAAATTCAGGCTACCTCATAGGATAGCGAGGCAGGACCCGCACTGCATGGCACGTGTCTCCACTGGATGACACGTAGGTGTGGGACCAACACCGGTCAGTGTCTCTGCGTAGTGGGTCCCACCCAGTGTGATAACGCACCGTA